>JAWNOX010000191.1:4432500-4715000 GCA_035045555.1 Drosophila fulvimacula
CGGCACATGCACATAAAATAAATCCAGGCCCAGGCCCCAGCGCCAGGCCCCAAAGTCAAACGCCAAAAACATTGCCAAACTCTTTATGGGGCGACACTAAAAAAGCAGCAGTCAGTGAAATTTAGTTGGCAAAAAGCCACATAAAAAAGAGGGCAGCAAATAGTAGTAAAAACGGTAGTCCGAACGACGGACTAATAAATACCCTGTAAATAGGCGTAAAAGGAAAAGGGAATTTATTGTAGAACATTTTCCAGAATATATAAAAAAATATAATAATAAAAATAAAAATTTTTTAAAATCTACATAAAATAAAACTAAAATTAAAATAAAATAAAATATATCGAATTACACAAATGCTAAATATTTTTTCTTATTATTCTATTGGATAAACCTGAGCAGAAATTAATATATATTTTAAATGTTTTAGATGTCCATATTAAATATATAAATAAATCTTCAAAAGGTACAAAGGTGCTTATATCTATAACTCTATACACATTTATGTCTCTATCCAAAATATATATTCATATACATAAAAGTCGAGCATGCTAAAGCCTTCACAGTCTTGCCTCACTGATCATCTACACATATACATAATTTTCACCTCTTTCACTCGTCTTCCAACATGCCCCATTTCTGGTTACAGGGTGGCTAAAGAGTTTAAGCACACAAAAAAGAAAAGAGTGTATGCTACGCTACAAAAATTCAACCAACCGCGAAGAACGACCTTGAACAAGTCGGTTATAGATAGTTATATGTGTATTGGAAGACCACGTCTCTATGTACATATATATAGCTATTTGTAAGATTGCAAATTGTAGATACAGTTAAAAGCGCGCATAAATAGCATTAGATACGCGCTGCCGTTGTATCTTTATACATATATATTTATAAACACACTTGAGCCCGAGACGAAGTCGAGAGATTGAGCAACGGGGTAGCTGCGGCTGCTGCGGCTGCTGCGGTGGCTGATGCCGTTGGCTTTCAAAAGTGAAGTGCGCACAGCTCAGCGCACAATTAGTTCTACATAACAACAGCAACACGTCTCGACTCGCTGCGATTCGAAAAAAAAATGTAAAAAAAAAAAAATGAAAATTGAAAGTAACTGTGAGATACATTTTTGGCTCATTTGCTGTCGCTTCGCAGCTGATGATGACGAAATCGTTCAGCCTCAGAAATTATACTGCACTTAATACGCCGTAGGCAAATACATACACTCACACACACACACACACACACACACACACACACTCAATTGAGTTTTCTGCAAGTGTCACACGCTGCCAAAATGTGTTTTGCTATTTTCTGTTCCATTTTGGATGCCAAGCCAAGTGTTGAATTCATTTTAGCTGCCAGCTGCTTTTCACAAGCATTCACTTTTAATTTCATATGAAAAGTGGTTTGAAAAGCCGTTGTGCATATAGAAAGAAACAACAACAGCAACAACAACAACAACACTAACTATAACTAACTTAGTCAATAGCTCAATCGATTCTCCTTGCTGAAAGATGCTGGGCTATTACTTAATTAAAGCCGGCTTTGCTCTTTATTTTATAGCCGCATAGACAATTTAATTTCTACAGCGAATAAAACTGAAACTCATGCTGAGTTGTCGTTTGCCTAGACATTGCATCATATTCTCTATATATATAGAAACATATCTGTGGCTATATGCAAAACCATTTATTAATTCATTATCATCCATTCTATGCCTTTGCAGGTGAAAATCTGGTTCCAGAATCGTCGCTCGAAGTACAAAAAAATGATGAAGGCCGCTCAGGGTCCTGGCACCAACAGTGGCATGCCACTTGGCGGCGGTGGACCCAATCCTGGTCAGCATAGTCCTAATCAAATGCATAGCGGTAAGCATTCGACTTAAACAAGAGATCATATTTCTATATATCATAAACTAATTGAACTTTATATGTTCCATTACTTATATCACTTGCAGGCGGTAATAACGGCGGTGGCTCGAATAGCGGCTCACCCTCACATTATCTACCTCCCGGACATAGTCCAACGCCATCAAGTACGCCTGTGTCTGAGCTATCACCCGGTAAGTTCAGAAGAAAAATTAATATAAACACAGATATCGATATATGAAGAGAAATTTATAGAAGAATTTGTCAAAGAATCTCAATTATTTATAGATCTGATTCAGTTTTCTCGTAAATATAGCAGAAATCGAAAACATATTATATCGGACTGATTTTTTTAATTAGTGGACAAAAACTTAAGCTTAAGAAAATATAAAAATTTTAATATTTTGGACATTGTTTACGTAAACAGGAAACCATTTGTCATATTACGAATTGACTTCCTTCAATTTGTTTAAAATTAAGCTCAGTTTGAAGTAAAAATCTGTCACCAACCCCCTTTAAGTCAATTCCGCAAACTCACACTAAATTTTCCCTCTCTTCTCTCTTTTCTCTCACCCCTTAGAATTTCCACCCACGGGTCTTAGTCCGCCAACGCAAGCGCCATGGGATCAGAAACCGCATTGGATCGATCATAAGCCACCGCCGCAAATGACGCCACAGCCACCTCATCCAGCGGCGCCGCATCCGCAATCGCACCACCATAATCCGCCACCACAAATGGGCGGCTATGTGCCCCAGTATTGGTATCAGCCCGAGACGAATCCTTCATTACTAACGTAAGTTGAATGAACAGAATATATATTCCAAAGTCAAGCCAATGCGACACATTTCCTAGTCAATAACTAACTAATTAATCACTTATCAAACGTTTCTTTTCTTTGCCTACTTCTTCTACTTTATAGCGTGTGGCCGGCGGTTTAACATCACCCAAATCAACTGCATCCGGCGACGCCTTCAGCTGCCTGGCCGCAGTCTACGCAAACGCAATGCTATGAGACGAGGCCCTGCGCCGAACTGAATCTCCATCACAATCATCATCATCAGCATCAACTCCAACATCAACATCATCATCATCATCATCATCAACATCAACATCATCATCATGATGAGGTATACGTGGGCATTGGCGACGGCGTCGCCACGGTGCAGTGAGGTTGACCCAAAAAATGATTTATATATATATAAACATATATACAGATAGACATATAAAAATCTTAGCCAATAATTGCACATTGATTGAGCATATGGATTAATGATATATATATATATATATATATATATATATATATATATATATATATATATATATAAAAGAACATTGTAAAATATTAAATAATATAATGCAGCTACATTTTGTATATGTGAATGAGTCGTTTTACAGTTAGTCTAAATAAGAACATAAAATCACAAAAAAAAAAAACAAAAAATTATAAAAAATAAAAAATAAAATACAATAAACAAAAAACACACAGACAGAAATTCCTCAATTTAATTTTATGCGTGTCCTTCATATTGTTTATATATATACATATAAATATATATATTACTATATATTTTTCTCTTTGTAAACTATAGCAAATTACATAAATTGTATATGAACAATAAAAAACAATTAAAAATGAAATCAGCTGTTGATCTTAAGCCTTTTTTTTAGAGCCAAGCAAAGGTCGAATTTGTTTTTGTTTCAAACTTTTTTTGTATAGATAAAAGAAAAGAGCGACAAAATACAAAATGAAAACAAAAAAAGAATCAGTTAAAATCAGATCTCAACGGAACATTTTGCATATATTTTTTGATGATGTCTCTAATGCACTCGGAACAACAATAAAAATATTCAAACAAAAAAAATAAATAAATAAACAACAATTAATTTTTTCATGTTATGTGCAATATAATTAATAAATGAAAATAATAAAAAAATTACAAAAAAAAAACCGCTGTCAAGTTCATTAAAAGAAATTAAAATTAAATTCAATTGTGTAAAAAAGGCGTTAAATAAAAACTTTTACTGTAAATTTGTGTAAAATACAAACAAAAATCTAATTTAAGGTAAACTTATTTTGAAAAGAACAAAAATTAACGAAAGTAAAATAAAAAATTAATAAAAAACACTGCATAAAATGTAAAGTAATTTTAATTAAAATTAAAGGCAAACAAACAATAATTATAATGAAAAATTTATATATATATATAAATATATACATTTACAAATTTATACATATGTATATATCTATATATATATATATGTATAATTGTAGTGCTTGCTGTAGCTGTAATTTGTAATTTAATTAATTAAGCGGTAATTAGTGCTTGTGGTTAACTGTAGTTTTATTTAAACAAACAAATGCACAAAACAAAATATTAAAAGACAAATTTATTTCAATGAAATTGTATTTAGTTTTTTATATTTTCACTTGCATTGTAAACTATTAAATTAAAATCAAAAAAGGAAAATAAATAAAATTAAATAAAAATAATATTAAATTAAAAGACAAAAAAATAGAAATGTATATGAAAGGAAAACAAAATATATTATGTGCTAGCATTTAATTAAATAGTTTTAATCTAGAAAATGGCAACTACTTTCTAAATAAATCAAAGCAGCAGCAAAAAGAAATATATATATATATATATATATATATATATATATATATATATATATATATATATATATATATATATATATATATATATACATCTGGCAGAGAAACCAAGCGAGAAAAACCATTTAAGTTGTAGTATTTGTCGTAATTTTTAAAATCTAAACAAATCAAATCAAACGAAACAATAAAAAACACAAAACAAATGAAAAATAAAAACAAAAGTAATTATATATATATACAAAATTCCAATTAAATTCAATATTTTTCAATCACAGCCACTTTTGCTGGGGTGTCCTGATGCTCATAATTTTTTCTGCTAAGGATCTGCCACGCGGCGCACATTAATGCATTTACATTAAACGATTTTACACTCGAAAAAAATAAAGTTAAGTGGCAACCGAGCACAGCGTCGGAAGGAAGCATAAAATCTGTTCCATTAATCATAAAGAATGCAACAGGATATGCTTGAGGCTTACAGGCTTTTACAATCTGTATGCTGAATGGGTTCCATTATGTGCTCAAAGTCGCAAATTGCATGGAGAGAGGGAGAGAGAGAGAGAAACATGGAAAGATAGGGGATGCTCGAGATAACAGCAAAGACAATGAAGCCGAAGAGGCTGACGCTGTAATAGCCTTCAAGTGACTGCCAATTGAGGCCATTGCATAGACATATTTGCTATATTATACTAATTTCATTTAAAGTCGAACTGTTTATACCCTGTATAGATAGCAACAGGGCAGTGAGTGTGTGATATCGACTACTTGGCTAATCTCAGTTAAATTTTCTGTGCTAACTGGAGGCAAAGTAGAGTTACAACTGAGGTATTGCAGAGCCAAAGTAGAGCCGAAGAAGAGCCAGGGTAGAGTCTGAGCTGATTTGACCAGTAATTCCTACTGAATATATATATTGCAGGGTATTTATGAGTCAGGCAAACCTTTTTGCTTGATCTTAATTAGGCTGGATATTCAGTCATCATCTGTATAGCCTACCTAATAGCCACAATTCCGAATTAATAAAAATATCATTAAAGTGCAACTATATTTTTAATTATTATTTAATAATATAAAGAAAATATATAGACTTTTACACATGTATGCAATTTTTTTAAATTTATTAAACTAAAATAAATATAAATTTAAATTACACATTACACTAGGCAGGCTATACCCGCCTTATACATTTTTATTTACACATATATGAGGCTTAAAGACCAAAACAAAATACGTCAATCAAGCTGTGTTTTGAGTCCTGCCACAAGCACTTCACACACACAACACACTGACAGACACACAACTCACTCGCAACTCTCAAGCGAAGAAACTGCGAACGGAGTGGCCTCAACTGTCGCCTACTTGACTCTTGTTTTTTGCTCATTAAATCAACACCTTGTGACCATTGTGGCACCGAGCACAATGGCCATTGAGAGCTGTACAGATTTGTTTTGGTTTAAAGCTAAAGAATTTTGGTTGTCGCAAAGGGATTTTTGCATTTGAATGTTTTTGCGATTTCAATTTAAAATGAGAGGAAAAAAGCAAAGAAAACGGAATGTCAAGGCATGCCACAAAAGGTGCGCAGTTCGCTCCGTCTCTCCCACTCTCTCTCTCTCTCTGTGGCAAGTACTTGGCCTTTTGACTTCTTGCTTAATTAATGTCATTTCTCACTTTAGCTCTGTAGTTAGAGATACAGATACAAATGTATCTTTCAGTTGACTACGAACTGCAGTCGACTACTGAAATTACTTGCTGTACTTAGCGTGTTTACATAAATTAGCTGCAGTTGCAGTTGCAGTTGGAGTTGCTGCCGACGTTGCTGCTGCTGCTGCTGCTGCTGCTGCTGCATTTCGCAGGACGTCAGACAAAAGTTTGTGCTAAAGAATTTCCTCGTAAAAATGACGCATACCAAACTTAGACACAACGGGGACAACGCATCGTCGTCGATGTCGTCGCTGTCGCCTGACGACCGATCCGTTCCAAAACTCAACAAGGCTCTACGTCTTGTTGTTGTTGTTGTTGTGGCCTGGCCCTGTACCGGGCCCAATACCAAATTGGTATTGGTGTGTCGAGCAGGCGAAATACTCGTACAATAAATAACGCAGCAAAACCAAGAAAAACTAAAATAAGCAACTACAAAAACAACAACGTACAAAAACAAAAATTGTGCAAGTAGCGAAGTGAGAAATACTCTAAAGTTGCTTAAAT
Organism: Drosophila fulvimacula; assembly: GCA_035045555.1. Classification (NCBI taxonomy): domain Eukaryota; kingdom Metazoa; phylum Arthropoda; class Insecta; order Diptera; family Drosophilidae; genus Drosophila; species Drosophila fulvimacula. The sequence goes on from JAWNOX010000191.1 coordinate 4,439,183, forward strand.
AAATTTTGTATGTGAAGTCCAACTTATATTGCTTAATCTTAATGAAATATATTTTAAAAGTCTATTGAAAACTATAATAAAGATTTTTACTTTTAAATATATATCTTTTTAGGCAAAGACAGCTATAAGATTTTGCTTATTTGGTTTTAACTAACTGTATATATTTTATTATAATTTTAGAAGAAGAATATATATGAGAAACTTTATCAAAAAATTGTTTGATAAAAGTCAAATTCCACAGACTTCAAAGGGAAGCTTCAGCTTTATAATCAATTTAATTTTATATCAATAAAATTTTTTTAAAATATATATTATATCATATATATAATAATAAATTTCTCATATATCTACTTCCATTATTTATAGAAAATATATACAATTCGTTGCAGTAGAGACTTTTAAATTTTGTCCACCTTTTCACCCGTTACATATCTCATCCCAAAGTCTATATACCCTTTTAGGCTAGTGCACAAATGATATAAAAATAAAAAACAAACAGCGCAAAGAGCGCTGCAGTTGAAGTTATTTGTGAAATTCATCCGTCAAAGTCGGTGCTGCTGCAACCAACGGCCCTGGCCACTGTCTGTCCACGTTGTCCGCTGTAGCCATTGGCTACTGTTCGCTGGCCAAGTCGGTCGTCAGACTTTGGGTCTTTGGGGTTTGAGTTTGCAGTTTGGGGCTTGGCGTAAAACTTAAAAAGCGTTCCTTTCATGGCTTTGCCATTGTCTTTTTAGCCGGCTACTGGTCATGCCGCGCTGTGTGCTATGTGGTAGCTGCCTCCTCCGGCCGCCTGCCCCATGTTGCCCCCTTGCTGGGGCTCTTCCTGCCCCGCTGTGGCATTCCTGGGCACCGTTCGCTTGGAATGATGAACGATGTGTCGCTGATGACCTGATCAAAGTGGAGCATCTGCACGCATATCGATTGCACTCGGCTTAAGTAGAGAGTGTGTGAGAGAGAGAGAGAGAGAGAGAGAGAGAGAGAGAGAGCGAGACTAGGAGAGCAGTAAAGGGTAAGGGGGAGGGAGGGAGCAGGGAGAGGGGCTGCTGCATGTTTAAGGACATGACATTTTTTGTCGTACCGTTTGCTAAAATAACTTTGTTAAGATTTTTGCAAGTTTGCAACTCGCTTTGGGGGCAGACAAAAGTCAGTCACAATTCGCTGCGAAAGGGACAAATTTGACATGGCAGGAGTAGCAGCAGCAACAGCAGCAACAGCAGCAACAGCAGCAACAGCACCACCAGGACCCCGAGTCAAAGCCTTTGTTTGCTGCATTTCAATGAGACGCGATAAATCTTTAGCTTGCCGCAGAGCAGCGCTGCCTCAAGACAGTCGACCAACTCAACAGCTAACAGACAACGACATTCGTTGCTGTTTGCTTTTGGCCCGGTCAGCAAGTCGCTAACCGATTTTATGACAAATGTATTTTATGAACTGTCAAAATAGGTGTTGAAAATGAATTAATTTGCTCTCGACTCACTGACTGACTGACTGACTGACTGAAGGACTGAATGACTGACTGAATGACTGCCTGTTTGTTTTTGGCGGCAAACATCAGAGTCGTAAGCGTGACATTTGCAACGAATCGACGCTCGGGGTTCGGGGTTCGGGGTTCGGGGGTCGCTGCTTCAGCTGCGCCTGCGCCGAAATATGAAACCTGCCAATTACTGTGCGACTTCCTACGCAATCAGCTCGCTTGCATTGCACATATATCTAGAGCCTCTGCACCCCAACTATGAAATCTGTTTAATTTAATCAACAGCAGCGCACGGGCTGGGCGTGGCAAACACGTGACAAACGCCCGTTAGAACTAGTTCAGCAAATGCAGCTGGCTGCGTTATATAGCCAAAGGTAATAGGAGGAAAAGGTTAAGCTAAGATATATACATATATATATATATATATATATATATATATATATATATATATATATATATATATATATATACATATATATATATATATATATATATATATATATATATATATATGGGTAATAGCCAATAGGAGTCTTAGCTACATTGTGTGCCCTTCAGCTCTTATGAGGTGTAAGTCGGAAGAAAATATCAGAATTAATATAGAAAAACTGGTCAGTGTTCGAGGTATCTGCTAGTCGGTCCATACTTATTTGTTAGCTCAAGTAAAGTTGATTGAACACTTTTGCTCAGCTGCTTAGCATTTCAAAAAAGTTCTCCGATAGAGTTTTGTTACATATATCAAACATGATTAGAGCTGAGTTAAAAAAATGTTATAAAATTAACATTTTATAGCAAGTTTATTAAACAACCTACAAAGCAGCTTCTGTTTAATTAATAACATGACATTTATTATGTAAACTTGGCAGCAACAAAATCTTTTTCAATTCCACACATTTTTATTGAACATACATATATGCATATATGTATAAATCTATATATATATACATATATATATATATTTTATATTTGCAATTTCTCTATATAATGCATATATTTGAGCGACATTCTGGACATAGTCAAGATCGATATGAAACGCATTGGCTAATGTTTTATTTATTGTTAACCAACACTGGCATTAGACATTTCGAGCAGCATATGATTATTGTAACGTTTTCATAAATACATAAATGAATTGTTAAGGAGTTCGGCTGGATGGGGGGGTGGATGGAGCGGCTTGGGGTGAGGCTGCTTTCCCAGATGTTGGCGTGAAACGCGTTTTATGTGAATGTGTGCCTCATGTTTAATGCGAAAGTTGTGACTCGTTGGAGTTGGAGACATCGGCTATATGCGACACCTAATACAAGCTCTTCTGCTGCTGCTGCTGCTTCGCCTGCCTCAGCTGCTGCTTCTGCTTCTTTGCGCTGTTGTTACTTATGCAATGGTCAAGTTGTTCACAACACACAAGACTCTGGGGACACTGTAGCATACGCAATAAACACATTAACGTGTTATTTAGTTGTCAACACGAACAGCCAACCGAATGCTCGAGCCTTTGATATGAACCGGCACCCGATCATTGAGAGAGAGAGAGGGAAAGCAGGAAAGACCGATCCACAAGCCTTGCCATAAATATATCTCAATATATATATATATATGTATGTATATATATATGCTAAATGTTAAATTAACTAAATCTAAAGCAAAGAGCGCAAAGCTCGCTCGCTCGCCCGCTCGCCCGGTCGCCCGGTCGCTGCTCTGGTGTGGGTGCCTTAGACAAAGGCCGCGTCGCGTCGCGTTGCTTGACAGGCAAAACAATGCGATGCAGCACAATGCGAAGCGGTCAAGTGAAGCAAGTGAAGCCCGGTTCCCAGGCAAACGGAGATCAGAGAAAACAATAAAACAAGTAAAAAAAAAAAAAGCAATATGAGGATGTGACTGACTGTGTAATACTCGTTCCAAGGTGAAATTTGTATATATTTAAAGCTTTTACGAAGATTTTCTTCTCTCTAATATTTATTATCTTCTCATAAACAACATTTAACGCTTATGAACACGTGCCTGACTATAAAATACTTGTTCCAGGATTTTTATTTATTTTACGTAAGTTGAATTTTGAAGAAGATCTTATTCTAGTCGTATATCTATATCGTCACGGTACTATTTTCATATCAAATGATGCTAAAATATATATGCCCAGTTTATATACTCAACTTATAGCCAAGTAATAAACCCAACTATCACAGCGTATGTTTAATATGTCTAACTAATATATCCAGCTAATATATGTATACAATTAAAATACCCCACCTCTATATCTAACTAATACAACCTGCTTGTATATCCAACCTAATACACCCCTTTTCACATCTCGAACATGCATTAAGCAGAACAAAAAATGCCGCATCATGTAGCCCGAATGTTTTTGGTTTGTTGGTTTCGATTGGATGGATGGATGGATGAATGGAGGCTTGGATGCTTGGATAGATGCCAGTTTAAAACAGTGCCCGAGTACATTTGAGAGATATGTCATAAATTGATAGAGCCAAGTGCTGCTACACCCGCAACACACACACACAGTTGTAAATTGTCGTCGCGACACAAAACTGATTTATGATTATTTCGCAGACAATTAAGACAAATAAACGCAACAACAAACAAGCCAAATTCAATTAAATCCATTAAAAACTAAGGCGGCTCAACGAGTGCTCCCACAGCAACTGCTCAAAAGATGCGACAACTGCTCTGTGTGTGTGTGTGTGTGTTTGTGCCCCTTAATGCTGCTGCTGTATGCCTAACTGTCTTTGTCTGTGGCTCGATTGAATTGCTGCAGCGACAGCAACAACAAGAACGGCAAACATTAATGACTTGACCTCTGGAGGTCAATTAAATTGACTCGATTTGCGGACGGCGCTGAAACAATTCGATTAGAGGGACAGCAATAACAACAACAACAACAACAACAACAACAACAACAACAACAATGACATTAACAACAGCAAGTTGTCTTTATTCCCTGAAAGTGTTTGAGCTAATCAAGATGTGGCTCATGCAAACAAGTTGAACTTCAGGTCGCGCACAATGGTTTGACAAATCAGCGTGCGAGCTAAGGGTGCAACACGGTGCCCATGCTCCACTCCAGCCAATTCACCACCTAACCAACCACTCAACCAAACCCACCCAGTCAGCCAGAGAGACAGACAGTAAGTCAATTATTAGAATGTTGCTTGGGCACTCGTCATGGAATGTTACTCAATTAGGGGGCCATAAATGTACTCTATAAGGAAATATACATTAATCATATTTATAGAGAGGGTCAATAATCAGGCTGTTTATAGTTGGTATTCACACATAGAACTAGGATATTTAGTAGCATTATTATAATATAAGAAGAATTCCATTAGCACAAATAACTTAATTTTGTATTAAACTAAATTATGATCTATTAAAAACATATTTATATTAATAATATTAACTGAGTTCTGCTTAGTTACTTAGTTACTTAATTTACTTAACTCAACAAATCGAACATTATAAGACTTTGCAGCAAAATCAGAAATTGTAATAATATCTATAAGAAGCGCGCTCTCACACTTCGCTCTCTTTCATATAAGCAAATAATTACTTATGTGTAAAAGAAGCAGGCTTACTTTTTTAAGAGCAACTTCCTAACGCTCTCCACACTTTGACTCTGCTCCTCCTCCTCTCCTGCTCGCACTCAATATTTTTACCGCCAATTTGCGTTTGGTGAAAAAGCTCTGCAGCAATAATTTGCCGACGCACACTTCACTGATTTTCAAACACGATTTAAAGGCGGCAAACGACTTTAAAAGTGTTGAGCGACACTTTTCAAGCGCACTCACAGCTTATTAATTGCATTAAACAAAATTAATAACACTTTAATTAATTATTTCACTCAAAAAAATTAGCACTCGCCACGACACGCAGAGGAGCGTATGAACGGATCGAAAGGACAGACGCGCACTGAATAATTGCCTTCTTAGGTTCGCGGCTATGCTAATCTTAGAAAGCTCCTGCGCTTGAACCCCGCTCTGAGAGAAGAGCACAGATAACGGGATCGAAAGCGTTACGTTATGGATAATTGAATTATTGTGCATTGCTGAATGCTGTTAGCTCTGCTTTTAAAAGTTGACAGAGTAACAAAATTAAGTAAGCAATTTAGTCTGAGTTTGAGTTCTATGCGCAAATAGATAAAAATTCAATATTAAGAGAAATATAATTTTACAAATATATTAAATAAGTTTTGTATGTGTTTGTGAAATATATATTATATATATTGTATATACATATTATTAAATAGGTGAGCTGCGCTTTGGTTCTTTCTCCTCACAGAGCTTTTTCCCTTTGCACAAATTAGCGGCATTTGAAGAGAGAGAGAGAGAGAGAGAGTGAGTGAGAGTAATATGAGCAAGAGAGTGTGTAGAAGAGAACAGCAAGGCTAATTATGGCAATGTAAGCGTGACTTTATGTACACACATACATACATATATATAGATATTTATTTACATATTTAACAGGAATTTAACCAAGTTATTTGACGTCAAATTTACCCTTTGACATTTGAAACGCTCATTCTTTTGGTCAAACTGTTTGCGCTTTACCGCATTGCCTATCAATGACAATATCCGCAAAACCCAATTTGATATCACAATCAACACACACACACACACGCGCGCAACTACCGCAAAAGTTTGTGTGCGAATGGTAATGAGACACACTCACTCACACACACACACACATACCCAGCGCTGCCTGTGAGTTAATATTAATGGCGGAACCGGAAACAACGTTTGCCATGTTTGTGGCCAAAAACTTTATTGACCAGCAAAAAAAAAAAAAAAACAATTTTGAGAGAAAAATAAAAACAGTTATCAAAGAAGCAGACACAAAGCGCCCAACTACGTGATATGATTAAAAATAACTAAAGGTGTGTACATCTACTACGTATATGTATTAATATATATAAATATTTATACGAATTTTCGCATGTTTATTCATCACAATCCGAATTGAAGTGAACAGCGTGTCGCCTCCTGCTGTGCCATAACACTCAATACTTTGCGATAATACGAATGCATCATGTGGTGTGTGTGCGTGCGTGTGTGTGAGAGAGTGCGCGTAATGCATTTGGATTAGAATGCAGCGAGCCACGCCCACAGCACTCAAACTGAAATTTTTGATGCTATTTATCCTTGGCATTGTTCGAGCCATGTGCATTTATTTGCGGATTATCAGTGTCGCACTTCTTTCCATTATATTGTCTTTTTTTTTTTTTTTGTAAGTAGATCAATTTTCAATCAATATATTTTTCGATATTGCAACAGGAAAGGGGCAGAGGCAGGGGCTGGGGCAGGCGTCTGTGAGACAGCACAGCGGGCAGCCTGTTTTACAGGCGTGCAACAGCCTAATGCACTGCTCAAGCTGCAGTCTCCCATGGCGAGATAGAGACAGGCAGAGAGAGAGAGTGAGAGAGATGGAAATAGAGCCAAAGTAGCCAGCGTTGTTTACGCTCTAATTGCGGCCACATAGCTGGAACAGCGTAGCTCAAGAAATCGATTAATGGAAAACCCACTGGGCGCTGCGTACCTCTGCCTGCCCCTACAAGATCCGGCTATGCCAGCCCCTGGGTCCGTGCACAACAGCCGATTGATCTCTGATGATGTTGTCGTCTCTGCTGCTCCCATCTGCTGCTGCTGATCCCATCTGCGCATTTTTGTCGAGATTTGTTGTTTTGAATACCCTGTTCGATGAATGAATATGTTTGCGTGGAAGAAAGTCTTCCATTCACTGAATTACAGCAATCAGTGCAAGGTGCATTTGAAGTCACAGCTGGAGCTGAGTACAGAGGTGGGCTAGAGAGATGGAAAGTACTGTGATCTGGGCATTACCTAATACATATATATATATATAGATATATATAGATATATAGATATATAGATATATAGATATATAGATATATAGATATATAGATATATAGATATATAGATATATAGATATATATAGATATATAGATACACCTATGTATATAACTATATAGATATATAGATATATAGATACACCTATATATATAACTATGTTCGTTCCTGATCAGTATCAAGATACATGATCTGTTTTATAGCCTCTGCTGAGGTCTTATAATCAGTTGCTTTTGTCAAATATTATATAAGTATCAGATAGATATATATTCATTATAGATGCGATATAGATATTATATCGAGATAGATATATGGATATTTTTATTATAATATTTATATATATAATTTATATAATCGCTTCATATATGAGTTTGTGCTATAGCAACACCAAACAACTGAAATATACCCTGTAAAAGCCAAACTTTTTTTCTAAATTTTTAATAGACTTCAATTCTTTCAATATATACCTATATTGTTTCCTCGGAAAAGTCTTTATATTTGTTTTCCAATCATACAAAAATCTGGCCAAACAGTACAGTACAGGGTATCATCTAGTCAGTTAACAACTGTCACAATCTACTCTTGTTTATTATTAACACAATCTATTGATGTTGATCGGTGACCGGGCCGAGCAACCTGTTGCTGTGTGGCTCTGCGGCTCTGTTGCTCCGTTGATCGCATTTTGTAATTTAATGCTCGGCTTCTGGTTAATTGCCACTTTCATTGTTCAATGGACCCCGTTGCCCTATTCGTATATTCATTGATTCGTTTGCACTGATGATAGATTCACATTCACTGCGACTAAGACACTCGGACTCTGTGTGTGTGTGTGTGTGTGTTGGCGATTTGTTTTGCTTTTGTTTTCGATTTGGTTTAGTTTTGATTAATTTCGGTTTGAACTTTGCCGTTGACTCAGCTTGTGGTCTTTAACTATTTTTCATTTCAGCAGCTTTAAGGCATCTCAATCAATTTGATACGCAGTCTCACACAATGACAACACACACACACACACACACACACACACACACACACACACACACACACACACACACACACACAGAGTGAGAGAGAGAGTGAGAGTGAGAGAGCGACTTTTAGCTTTGTTGAAATTCTTTCTCGCTCTCAAGTTTCTTCACGCCTTTAACTTGCCCGATTGAAACTTAAATTTGTTTTTGTTTTTTGCCAGTTGAAATTCGATTTGGTATGCTCCTCGAGCATAATCAAATTTTATTATATATCATACTATTTTAATAGAATTTTGAACGTAATGAATAGACTTTCGGGATAGTGAATTTGCCTTTGATTTTACTACAATTTTCCTATTACTATTCCTAGATCTATTACTCTACAAAATGTGTAGTTATATGAAGTGAAAATCTGTTATATAATATAATATATTTATTATAATATATAACAAATAAAATTATTATTTTATATTATATTTATCATTATATTATATATAGAATAGAACTGAATAGAAATTGGCTTTAGTTTGATTTACTTTGTTCTCCTAACAACAATGAGTTCATTACTTTAGCTAAGGGTTGAAGTAGTGCCTTTTCAGCTTATCTATTTTCAAACAGATCAGATAAATCTCATTCTTTACTGAGAGAATGATCTATTCGTTAAGTGAAAGGATAAACTAATCTTTGGCCTAACCCCCAAGTAGTAGTAAGTAGAAGAAGATGGAGTATCTCTCAGCTGATGTATCTAGAGATCTTCAATAGAACAATGATCTCACTTTGAACCCTATTAAATAAGTTCGTCCGTGAGATCCTTGCTCTACTCTTTATAGGCGTCATATTGGTCAAATTAGATTAATTCTAAAATTTATATAAGAAGAATTCGAATTAAATATATACAAATTTATATATATAAAATATATATATATATATATATATATATATATATATGCATATATCAAGTACATGCCAATCATCATCATAATGATTATGATCGATGACAGTTAAATCGACAAAGGAATAAATCAAGTATACAATATAAGCTGCCTCTTACAGCGCCCTGTAAGGATACACCCTGCAGAGGGTATAGCGAAAGGGGCAAGGTCTGTAGCCTACCCTTTCGTACAACTGCCACTCGAATGGACCCGTTGCCGACACGTTGCAACAAATGTGGCAACAAGGGGCAAGTTGGTGCTTACAGTTGGGCCAGTTGCAGTTGCTTTCATGCCATTGTTTAAAGCGCTTCCGGGGCCAGCTCATTCGGTGGCTGCGGCTGCAATTCAAATTGGATTGGATTCTTAAGACGTCAAGCAGCAGAAGGACAGGAATTGTGCACCACGGCGTAGGGCGGAACTTGCCACTCGCTCAGCAACGGGCTCGAATTTTTGAATGCCGCACACACACACACTCACACACACAGACACACACACTCGCACACCTTTCGCACTGGCTCGCTACCGGCTCATTGTGTAATCCAAAACGCGCCGGAAATCAGGGCAACAAAAAAAAAACGAAAAATGAAAAACATAAAAAAACAAACTGAAATAAAATAAAGAAGAAAGCAGCGCACAACGAAATGTATTTGGTTAACGCCCATGCGAGCGCTCTCCAAAATACAATTGCATAAAAAATGCGACGACGGCGGCGACGGCAACTGGCAAAATCTGCGATTCAGATACGTATGCAGAAGGTGTAGCCACATACATACATGCACATATATATACATTTTGTATATATATACATGAATTTGAAATTCTAGACGTTTTGCAACCCCAAAGACTCTACCATTGTTCTCTCTACAGCGCATTAAAAAAAAATTATATATATATATATGTATGATTGTCTGCCTACATATCTACAACTAAATATATTTATTTATATATATATATATATATATATGTCAATTAGTTTTGAGCAGTCAATTACGCACTGTACAATTACAGTGTCCAAGTCATAATATTAGCCGCAACAGATCAGTTAAGTTAATTTCCACAATATCAACATTTGACACCAGCCCAAATGAACCTCACGCAGTGTATTATGCTCTTTGCCTGTCAGTTATTGTTGATGATTCAGGGAATAGGTGATTTACTCTATATATTATATATTTAATACATATAAAATAATTCTCTACATGAGAAAATGGCAAAATAGTTATTCATGATTATAATATATAATACTAGTTATTAAACAGTTTTTAAAAATTTGACAAAGTTAGGCAGAAAACTTACAATTATTTTCGATTAATATAAACCCACGAAAATGCTTGACATAAATTATATCACATATCTATAAACAATAATATTATAAGCTAAAATTTTATTGATATCCTGATCGAACACAGAATAGAACAAAAATTGAATGCATTTTCTAAAAAAAAAAATCAATGAGAACAAAATTAATTTCTTTATAATTTTTGGGTAGTTTCATAAAAAAAAATTATTTTCATCCAATCTATAAATCTATAAAAACCAACAAATGCACATCAATTATCAATTTCATAATTTTGCTTGTTCTTCAGAATTCTTCACAATATTTTACGCTTCCCAACAACTCCCATTTCCAACGCTCTTTGTTAGCGTATCTCAAGTTCGGTGTGTCAAGCGCACCAATTACCTTTCATCCTTTATTTATTCATTTTTTTTTTCGCACTGGCAAATTTCACTTTCAAGGTCACCAGACTAACTTTTTCTCCTGGTCTATAATCTTTTTTGATTGTTGTTATGTTTCTACTATATATATATACACACACACAAACACACATACACAGCTGTGTAGCTATGTGTGTGTGTCCCGTTCGCCCATTAAATTATCATGTTCGGCTGCTTCGGCCTTTCGACATTCATTTTGGGCCAATTTGCAATTATGTTGCGCTTGTGCTTGTTGTTGTTGTTGTTGCTGTGTAGTATATTATTATTACTCTTATTATTATTATTATTACTTTCAACAGACACCGCAACAACAACAACAGCAAGAACAATTTTATATATTATGTTGCCCGAAACAAAGTGATTGACTTCTGATTGACTTGCTGAAATGTGCGGAACAAGCTGAGCGAAGATCTTCGCACACGACTCCTGTGAGAGGGTCTTTCTTTCTTTATTTTTGTTGTGGTTGAATGAAGTTTTTTTTTTAGCGAATTAGTTGAGTTAATTATTAAATGGAAAAGTTGTGTGAAATTTTATAAAGGTATTTATATATAAATTAAAATAAAACAAAATTTTTTTTTGTAAATATTTTATTGAGTTTTAAATTAGATTCAGTTGTATTTTTTAATCATTTCAAAAGTATCAATATATTGTTTCATAGAATTCTTTTATACTTACATGCTTAAAAGAATTGTACCAAAATTACCAACAAGATTTTTTTGTATAATATTTAATGTCTGGAAATCATATTACATTATTATTGCATAAATGTGGAAGTGTAAATGCTTTATTAAAAAATCATACAATATAATTAAACAAGTTTTGAAGAACAGTAAAATCAGCTTGGCATAATAAACATATAGCCATGAATTTGTTTAGAAATTTTCCAACTAAATATGTTGCTAGTATTTGTAATTTTTTTTTTTTAGATAAAATGGTATTGAAAGTATTGTCTAAAGCAAAATTGTTTTTCTTATTATATTTTTTTTTATATATATTTATATATTCGTTTTTCATATTTTTGAAACAAGCTTTTAGATATTGAGTGCCTTAATATAATTAATAGCTGCATTACAATTGTCAAAGTGATTAAAAATTCTCCTTCACTTATGTCTACTGTAGTTTTTCATAGTCAAATTTGCTTTTGGTGTTAGTTATTTATTAGTGTATTTAAGATTATTTAAAATAGTTTTATATATATTCCACACATAGCCGCCGAACCTTTGAAGACATTTCCCAACTCTGTTACGCATTTGTGGTCACATTAACTTCGTTCGTCCTTTGGGTTTCCTTAAACGCAGCTAGAGCATTTGGACTTGGGCAGTTGAGCTGGGGCTACTCCCTAGTAGACACCGGCTGCGTGGGGCTGCCCCAAATTGAAATCAAGTCACGTATTTGATTAAACATGGCGACTGCCATGTTAGACGCTCCAAACTCCAGCTGCAGAGCTAACGAGACAAGAGTCTGTCGAGGCTGTCGTTGCTATAGTCGCTGCTCACCTTCACATCCGCCTCGGCTGCGACCATCAATGGCCTAATTGCACTTATTATTATATATATATATAGATATATAGAGGTGTATATATATATATATATTTATATATATAGAGTAACGTAGCCTGCTCGAGCGGCGGCCCGTTTAGAGAGCTAAGAAGTCATTATGAAATTTCTCATCACACTTTCAACGCGCTCAGTTGGTTAGTTTTTGTTGTTGTTCACATTTTCATTCACTTCATAAATCATTTGCGCGTTGCATGAAAATTGAATTTGAGAATTAATTGAAAATTTCATGGCAAATCGCATTTTGGAAAAGCTGCCAAAGCAGCAACGATGAGAACTTGGGAGCTCGCGACGCGGACGCCATTTTTAATGATGCTCAAAGCAGCATATATATATATATATATATATATATATATACTAATATATTTATATATATATATACATATATATACAACTGCGTAGGCTTTTGCAGCATGCCTATTTTGCATGCCACACACACACACACCCGCTTGCACAGTTTGTATTACCGCAAAAACCAAAAAGACTTTTGCCAAGACTTTTTTACCTTACTGTCGAGTGGTTGTTGGCCAAGTTCCTTAGCTGCTTGCAATGAATGCTATTTTTTTTTTTTTTTTTTTTTTTTTGTATTTTGTATTCGCCCCACTCTGAATGCTGCTGCTGCTTCTTCTTCAGCTGCGGCTCTTTGTGCTCGTCGAGTAGTAAAAATAAGTTGTATGCGGTTTGGCCAGCTCTCGCTCCTCCGATGCGTTGTGCGCATTTTAGGCTTTTGGCTTGGGTGGTTCGCCTTTTGCTAGCACGCAAAACAACACCAACAACAGCTGCCACAATTCACCACAACAACAACAACAATGACGAAGACGACGACGACGACAACGTCATGCCATATAAGCCACAAGCGTCGGCCATAATGCGTTGCTCTTGCTGCATATACCTGCCTCTCTCTCTCTCTCTCTATATATATATATATATATATATGTGTGTATATATATTTGATATATATCTGTATGTACATATGTATGTCTGGCTTTATGCACGCGTACCGCACGTACACGCAACATGCAACAGCAGCAACATGGCGTCGGCTATAGCAGAAACCCTGCCTACCATAAGTACATGTACAGCTGTATGGGTAAGTATAGGTGTAGCTATAAGTATACGGATATGAAGTACAGCAAAAAACAAAAAAGAAAAAAAGAGGAGCAAGTAAGAGTAGAGCTTGACTGACTAGCAGATGCCCTGTCAGGTAACTTAACTTATACAACAAATACAACATATACAACATATACAACATATACAACATATACAACATATACAACATATACAACATATACAACATATACAACATATACAACATATACAACATATACAACATATACAACATATACAACATATACAACATATACAACATATACAACATATACAACATATACAACATATACAACATATACAACATATACAACATATACAACATATACAACATATACAACATATACAACATATACAACATATACAACATATACAACATATACAACATATACAACATATACAACATATACAACATATACAACATATACAACATATACAACATATACAACATATACAACATATACAACATATACAACATATACAACATATACAACATATACAACATATATACAACATACATGTTGCATACCTTTACTCGCCCACCTGCTTGCAGGGTATCAAAAAGCGAGGAGCAGCTCAGCGCCTTCATTGGAATGCCGCTGCAAATGTGTATTTCACTTCTGCTTCTTCTATTTCGTCTACTCCAACTACCATCAGTACTACCTCTTCATTTTCCACATATTCACCGCCATTCGTACGCATTGCGGTTGAACGTTTTGTAAGCATTCGAAGTTATATTATTTTTTTTTAAATGCCTCGCTGTTTGCATAGCTAATGCAAATGGCATGTCTTCAAGAGTCAAGCGCAAATTGCGTATACGCAGCATAAGCCGGGCTTAAGTAAATTATGCAGAACAATTGCTAATTGAACGTTGCATAGCTAAGCCGGTTCAGACTTAAGAGTGAAGCTGCGATTTAGCTAAACGTTCATTGAAAACTAAGACAGCTGGCAAGGTAGACCATCTACGATAATTGATGGCTTTATGAGCAAAGATCTTGCCCCAATTAAGCCCCTAAAAGAGAGTATTACTTTCTTATTTGTCAATATCAGATCTAATCGTAATTGTTGGCCCTGTCAAGTTGCTGAGCTCGAATGACAAACAAAAAACGAAAAACGAATAAAAAAAAATCACCTTTCAGCAGCTTGATTGAAGTTTGCGATGTTGTTGCCATGGAAAATGTAGCGTATTGATGGCGCCGAGCCACTCAGCTGGAATGTCATGTTAGATGGCAACCAAACATGACGCTCCATAGCAAAAAGCTGACCAGCTAATTGCATATTTGCATAGCCAGCCGAGAGAGTCGCTAGAGAGTCGGGTGCGTTTGTAAGTAGAACACGCAGAGCAAAAAAAAAAAAAAGAAAAAAACAAACAAACCAACGACAACTCAGGTATAAACAACAAGAGCAACTAGTCAAGCAGCAGAAGCAGGCGATTGGGAATTTTTAGGGTGTGGCTGACATGGAGGCCATGTCGAATACGTCCGCCAAACCAATTTGCATGTGGCTGCAGCAGCAGCAGCAGCAGCAGGAACAAAGGCTGCTGCACCGAATGCAACAGCAATCACTGCAAATAGTAAAAGCAATCGCCATAGCAATACGAATCCCATTGCATACAGTCATATATATATATTTGTGTGTACATAGAGACATACATATATCCATCAATCCAGTCTTACGTACGACCGTCTATCAATGCATCAAGCAAAGCATTCACCAATCCATTCATTTCCATAGAAATGTGCGAAGATTATATGTTTCGTCAAACGCGAAATTGCGCACGAATATGCCAAGCGACGAAAAGCCCCCACAACAAACACACACACATACACACACACACACACTCCCCTGCAAAGTTTTTTTTAATTTTTTTTTTGTTTATTTTTTTATTTTGGTTTGACACAGTTGAAGCGGTTTTGAGGCTGCATGCATGCATCATGTACATACACACACACACACACACATATGTATATATTTACATAGCACACGCACACACACAGTCGCCTCTACCTGACTGAGTGTCGTTTAGCTGTCGCTGCAGCCAACTAAAACGGGGCGTATGAGTATTGCGCTTGCCTCCCATGCTCTTTCCTCTCTGTAACTATTGAGGAAAAAGGGTTCGCATCTGCAGAGCTGCTATTGGGCGTGCTTTTTTTTCTACGACTACTTTTTATGCTTCGTTTTCAGCTTCTTCTTCTTCATTGCTTTGCACTTCGAAAGTCTCACACGGGCAGGCTGTGAAAGCTTCTGTGGATTTGCATTTCTTTTGCTTCTTTAGCTTGTTCCCTTTTTTTTTGTCATCTTCATCTTTGGCTATGCTCAACAGTGGTTCAAGTCATGAAAGATTCTAGTTTAAAATATTTAATAATTCATATATAATAAACGGCTTAGATTATGAGTAGATCCTTTGCTTGGCTTCATTGAATAGTTTTTGTATTTATGTAATTTAGCATGACATAAAATAATTTAACATTTTAATATAGAGAATATCACAAATAAATATAAAATACAATTTTACAAAATATTTTTTTATATTATTGTATTAAATATTACGAAAACTATTATTATATAAATATTTTCGAACTCTTTCTTAAAAAACTATTTTTAAAATTTTTTTTATTATAAAACTTTTTTATTTTTCTTAAACAATTAACAAATATGTTAAAAATTCTTAACTATAAACAACTCCTACAACTAATTAATATCTGTCTATATAACCATATATTACAAACACTTTAGTATGCTATAGATGTCTATAGGTATACAACATTCTAACATGACAGGCATCAATTCTGGACGAGCCAATTACTTAACTCTTTTAATATTTGATGACAATATTTTCTAATTGCAGACACTGTGCGAAACTCTCACAGTGTGTGTGTATGTGTGGGTGCGTGTGTGTGTTTGCTTGCATGACCAAGTGGGACGTGCTGAAATGTACTTTGCATACCTGCAGAATGGTTCCGCTCTTGCCCCTCACTGCTTCCATAGGGCGGCCATTGTTGCAGAGAAAAAGTCTCAAACGGTTACTTGCCCGCGAACCCACCTACTCTCTCTCTCTCCCTCTCTCTCATACCTTTACTCATGCCTTGGCATTGTACAATGATTGTTCCTCATGTCGATGTTACGACCTTTCTCGTCACTTTGTTTTTCAAACGTTTTGTATACACTTTGCTAAGGGCATTGCAAAATTGTCATCGACAAATTTTATCAAAATTAGAATTCAATATTGTATAACACCTCAAACAACAACAAAGTAAAATAGCTGCTGCACTCTGCTAATTGTATAAGAGTTATGCTTTTGTTTCCGCTATTTATTTGAGCTGCACGCTGCAGCAGCGGCAGAGAGCTAAAGCGGGAGAGGCATACAAAGAGGCCATTCGCATAGCCCATTGGTCATAGAGCTTGCGATCCCGTTATCTTAACTCTGCACTCAGCGCATAGTGTGAGCGGATCACCTTTCAAAAAGTTCTCAACCCGAAATTAGCAGAGTATCAAACCTAATGAGGCAAATCAGTCTGTGCGCGCTTGTCCTGCTGATCGTATGTGGTCTGTGGCTGAGTTTTTTTTTTTCAAGTGTCTAAAATAGTTAAATAATTAATATATTGTGTTATATGCAAATTATAAGTGCTGTGTGTGTTTGTAAATAGTCAATAATTATTCTTTCAATTGGGTTTCGACCTTAAATACATGTTTTATTTTCAACAAAGTGTGCATAGTGTAATTGCTGTTCCAGAGCTTTTTCACTAAACACAAATTGGCGGCATTTGCACAAAAGTGACATACAAAGAGAGCGAAAGAATTGGAGAGAAACTGCTGTTAGATATATACATATGTAAGTGCCTACATGTATGCATGTATATCTCTTATAATCTTGTCACGAAATTTGTAACGCATCGAGCGAGAGTGGATAATTAGAAGAGCTAAATAAACAGCTGCAATGAGTGTCCGCAAGAGCATTTAATCTGCGGCTTGCCGAAGGTATACGATTATTTTTCTGCTGTTGCCATTCTCTGCGCTTCTCTTCTCTTCCATTTAATTTTTTTTTTGTGAATTCACTTGTGTTCTATTCTGGGGTAGCTGCTGTTAGGTATTAGTTGCGGGCTCAGTAGTTCCTATTTTCTTTCCTTGTTTTTTTTTTAACAATAACAATTATTTCTTGACTGCACTTTATCAGCATAGGCAGCAGCAGCAGCAGCAGTAAATGCCAGGCTCACTGGATGTTCATTATAAAATTCCTGCAGCAATTGCAACTGTGGTGTGGAAAATATATTCAATTCGAATATGCAAAATGGCTAAAAACGAATAGAAAAATTCACTGGGCAATGGCAGTCGTCAGGCATTACGTGTCTGTCAGACATTTCCGCATGGCGCATGCGAAAAATCTATAAAATGTGAAACGCGCCCCAAAACTATTTTTACCAACTGTGCGAATACTTTTGTGTGCAAGTGTAAGCATATATAATATTCAGTTTACTCTGCATATACGCCATATACACGTTTTATGACATACGCCATCACGAATGCGAATATGAATACCGAAATGAAAATAATACAAAAATAAAACGTTCTTATCTCGCACAAGCAAAAGGAGCACAAAATCAAGACCCAAAACGTGGCTACTGGAGCTGGGCCAGAAGTGCATGGACAGAGGGGGGAGGCATTCGAGTGGGCGCACAGTGATGCGCACTTTGAATATTTTTTAAATATACAAAAATTAAGTTTTATATAATTTTGGTATATCCAAGAGAGAGAAAATTAAATCTGGTTATATCAAATATTTATATATTAATGATAATTCCAAAATTGTTCAAATTTTGTTCCGCCCCACCTTTCTTTATTGTTTAGTCCCACTGTGCGGTGTGGAGCAGTGCGGTGCGGGGCGTGTCGCTAGCCAAGCTGTCAGCGCTAGCGTCATGGCCGCCGTCATTCGCGACCACGTCCAATGCGCGCCGCGTTCTGATTCGTTTCGCTTTTTGCATGACTTAAGATCATAAAAAAAATATGAATTCGTTTTTGTTTCTTTTTTTTTTAGCTTTTGCTTGAGTCTAAAGCAAAAGTGTAGCAACCAAGTTTTACCTTTTTTCTGTATATTTTTTTACCTTCGTTTTTTTTTTTTTTTGCGGTCTGGTCATAATATTTAACATGCGGACTGGGCCGCTTTACATAACCTGGCCACAACCCCGCATAGCCGCGTTTTCGTTGCTTTTGGGCTGCTTTTCATTAGCTCGCCTTGGGTTTTATTGCCTTTGCCTTTATGTACATGCTATACATGCGCGCCATATTGGCCCGCAGCCTGGACACAGCCACGACCAAGTTGAAGTCCGTTTCTATATGGATATCCACCATCTTTTTCGCTGCGCTTCATTTCGTTACTTTTTGGGGGGCGCACTGCTTGGCAGATTAATGGGCGCGATAAGGTTGCTCTCTCGACTGGTAGGTGTAGCCGGGACCCCAAGTCCAGGCCAGACCAAGGCGCTCCAACTTCAATATGGTAGCTTTAACGCTAATGATATTGAAAAAAGAAACACAAAACACATCATGGCAGGCACCAGTTGTAGTTGTTGTTGTTGTTGTTGTTGTTTCTCCTGGAATGCTGTTCGGGCAAAAAGCCAAAGGGCGCAGCACCTCGCAATGCGGCTTTCTTATCTGCATCAGCAAATCTCCAGCCAATCCCGCCCATTTCGCCAGAGCTGCAGCACTATATGAATCAGAATATGAAAAGGTAAAAAACACAAAAAACGTAGTCAGGTACAAATTTAATTTGTTGCGCAGATTCCAATGGCTGACTCGAGATAAGCTTGAGCTCGAACTCGGCTAAAGCCATGACGAAAGGCACTTTCTGTAGCTGAAGCTGACTTTGTCAAAAGTGAAAAGATTTTTATTGGATATATATTCATTTTGGTATTGATAAGTTTATTATATAAATTTTGTAATAATATAACTCAATAATACATAAAAAATAAATAACTGAAAATAAATTTTAAAAAATAATAAAAATAAAATATATAAAAGCAATTTTTTAAAAATTAAATAATAAAAAAAATGTTCAAAGCTATAGGAAAAAATCTGGATTAGCTTGTAAATGTTGAGATTAAAAAAATATATATAAATATAAATTTGTAAAATATTATAAAATATAAAAAAATAAGCTGATCAATCCTCATAGTCCTCTTCAGTTTCGGCAGCAAGAAAAAGAAGACAGATCTGGCCCATTATTATTATCCATTTTTAAGCAGCAGTTAAAGGCGAGCTCAAATACTAACTGAATAACGAATTAATTCGCTATATAAATGCCATATATACCTCATATAAACCTTAACCAATTATTTTGCATGTGTGAATGCAATAGTTCAATGAAAAGCTGTCAGTCAGTGCTCAAACTGAGCTGGCGAACTGATTTGTGCAGTTATTGTTCGCATTGCAGTAAGTGTCAACTTGTATATAAATTAAGTATAATTCCGATGCATATATGCATTTAATGCTGATTGTGGCATTTGATTACCGTTTGCGGTCCATCATCCGCTCGCCAGGTGATACGACCCGTTATGGATACCGCTGGCTGCATGACACTGCGGGTTATCGCCATGCAAATTAATTGCAATTGAACTTTAATGCGTTCATTATAGAAATAATAAGAAATAATTAGAAAGGGGCAGTAGAAGGGGAAGATTGGCTTGGCTAGAGACTGAGATCCGTTTGGAAAGCAGCAAAACGCCGATCGTTGACCAACAATGAGCACGTGTTAATTGACATTTTAACTGCATTTAATTCAATGCAAATTGGCTGCAATCAGCAGAGAAATGCGACGGGATATGCTAGCTAACAGCAGCCGAGAGCCAGCCAACCTTCTGGTGTCTGACCCGTGCCAAGCTGGTGGCCTTGCTTCCTTCCTTCCGCTAATCATTGGCCAATGATCACTCGACACAACTGATCGGGGTAGAACACAGCACGACACAGGAACAGGGCCTAATCAATGCAAATCAAACGCGAAATTAGATGCAAAATTAATGCGAACGAGCGCGCGCGAGCCAACAAAGTCAACAAACGGAAGTTAGCACTCAACGCTACCTTGTGCCACGCCCACTTAGGCCCACTTCTATAGGGGACAAGCAAAAAAATGTAATCGCTGATAGCTTCATTGGATAGCAGGCATATCCGGTTGTGCACATCAAAGGGTTTCCTTAGTCGACAGTTAAGCAGGTCTGTATACCCTAGATTTAGGGGTATCAAAAGGGGTATGATGGGGTTGTTAACCTTACAGACTTCCTTATACTTTGGCATAGGAAAATATATTTCTATCTTCCATAAATTTTCCTATTCATAATAATATTTTAATTCCTCAACCTTCGCACAGCATATCCAAGAGTCTTGCATCGAAAACTAGTTACTGTAGGCAACTAATTAATATTTTAAGCGCAACATATGTTATTTTTAATATCCGGCTGCCCACTCAATGTAGTCTAACATGAGATGGACAAGCCTTGAATATTCAAGCCCTAAGACTAGCTGCCGTTGCTTCGCCCAGTTCCGTTTAGGCCACTTGATGCTGTGGACATGCATAAAAAATATGTAGATCTTGGAATTCTTCAGTTTTTAATTTAGAGAGAGAGAAAACAGATTTACAAGAATTGCTCAGAGCTGACTAGAGTCTCAGACTAAAATATATTGAAATTTACGTTCGTATTCTAAGATATATATATGTATATATATAAATTTTATATATTAAAATATATAAAATGTAAATTTGTTATAAAAAATATATTTATATAAATAAAATTATAAATTATATATAAATTATATTTCTACATATGAAATATATAATTTTTTAATTTTTAATTTCTTTTAAATATTAAAAACTTGAGCTATATTTCTATCAACACAACTATTTTGCTTTTTATTATATAATATATCATTTCCAGAAAATATTATAAAAATGATCTAAAATTAAATTGGTAGAATTTTGGATATTTCAAAAATAGTCAAGAAATGGTAGAATTTTTAGATATTTTATGAAACCTACAAATTTATTTTATCTTTAATCAACCCCCACATCTCCAAAAAAAAAAGAATATACAAAATTCTCAATCAAGAAAAACATTTCCTTTAACTATAATTGCTTAAGATATGCACAACAATCTGGCAATTCCCATTGATAACGAATTTGTATACGTTAAGAAATAATTTTCGATATGAATTCAGCCTGGCTAATTGATATTGAATATTTGAATATAGCCAATATAAATATTGAGCACAAATTCACACATCGGCGTATGCACGTTGTAAATGAAAATTGAGTGCTAATTGAGGTGCAAGGAAAACTTTGACCAATTACAAACAGAAAAAAAAACTTTTGCTATTGTTGCTGTTGCTGCGGCCAACTGACAACAGCTGAAAACCAAATGAGTATTGGGAAAGAAAAAAAGCTACCTGCTGCTAATCAGGCAACAAAATTATTATTATTAAACTACGTTCGTTCGTTGAGGCACGGCCAATTAGATTTGTTGGCCGAGAGAATACTTGGACCTGGCTAATACGCAACCAAATGCCAATTGAAATGCAATTAGTCATGAAGCAGCATGAATTGCTTCGCTCACTGTCTCGCTCTCTCTGTCTCTCTCTCTCTCTCCCTACCTTATTAGTTTATTACATCAACAACAAATCTTAACAAACGCTAATTAAGACACAACAAATAATCGAACGTGCTAACAACATACAACAGAGGCCAATATAATAAGCCATATTGTAGCACAGCTGCTGTCGTTGGATTTGGCTGGGCGGGCCAATAAAGTTGTCGAGGGCAAAGGACAACACGTAAAACTCAACAGCTTTATGGTGCGACAGCCACAAAACTAACATATATATATATTCATATATATGTAGAGATATCTGTATATATATGCAAATGCTGCGCTTCGCTGAAGACTTGGCCGGGCGCCTTTGCTTTGGCCATTGGCTCCTGGCATAGCGTGAGGCTTTGTGTGCCACCCACGGCCTGTGGTATTTGAATGACACGCCCAAATTGTACAAGTTGCATGGCTGCAAAGCAAACTGTTCAAATAAGTAGGTAAAAGCTGTGGGAAGGGGCCCACAGGGGCTGGCTGGAGGCTTGCCACGTCTAACCCTTGGAGTGAAAAAACCAACCACCGCGCAGACCACAAAACTCGCAGCCAACAACCCGCAACCTGTAACAAAACAGAGGAAAAAAAAATAAGTAAACAGCGCGTGGGTGGGTGGTTGGCGTGAAAAACTGTAACCGCAATGTGACTGAGCGGCAGGACACAAATGGCAGCCAGGATACGGCAGCGAAACAGGCGTCAGCTTATGTAGTCAGGCTCTGTGTGTGTGTGTGTGTGTGTGTGTGTGTGTGGGTGTCTATGCATAATACATAACGTGACAGCCACTATGAAAAAGCAGCGCGTAATGAAAAGGACATTTTTATAACTCACACACACACACACGTATACACCCTTACGGCTAGGGGGCGTACATTGAATCTTTTGCTTTTTCTTTGGCCCAAACGGAAGTGAATGGAACATTATGTTGCTGTTGCCGTTGCTGCTTATTGTTGTTGTTGTTGCTGTTGTTGTTGCTGGGCATCCGGCCCGGTCGGGCCAGCGCAAGGCTCAATGTGAAGTGCCTGCTGGCTGGGCAATCTAATTGGGTGGGTCGACTACAGCCACACACACACACACAGACCTACAGCTACAGCAGCTAACATGCGTCTGTGTGCCTGTGTGTGTCCTGGCCATTATCTACTCGTACGCATTAGAGCAACATAATGTTAACGTCAGTGCAAAAGTTTTTCCAGCTGAAAATCAATGTTCTCAAAGTCTGTGCGTTGCGCATTCCTTTCAATTGATATTCATTTCAATTCAATTGAATTGCAAGAGCCAAAAAATAAAAGAAAATCAAGCGTATGTGCAGCAGCAGCAGCAGCAGCAGCAAGAGCAGCATCAGTCGAAGCTAAGGCGACAACAGCAACAGCAACAGCAACAACAACATTGTCATCATCAAAATCCCATTAGCAACGTATTCAAATGCGTTCGAGTGTTAAACAAGCCACATTCACTGCCCACACACATGCAGAGAGACGCAGAGACAGAGAGTTTCAGTGTAGAGAATACAGTTTCAGTTGGCGGCATTACGCATCCGTTTGTGCACGCGGACAAACCTCCCGCCCAAGTCCAGGCCCAACCCCAACTACAACCCCAACCCAAATGCCCACAATCCATATCAATTTGCCTGGACTCTGGCTGTACCAAGCCTTTAAAATGAATGCCAATGCTAGCCTACTTATAGCCCAATTCGACCAACCCTATATACACCCCCAACCCCCATGCAGCTCCATTGCTCAATCAAATCATCAAGCTTCAGCCTGCTGCAGGTCCTGGATTTAGTTTTGTGCTCCACATTGAACACCATTTGTACGGCTCAAATTGACATTTTGTTGCTGTTGTTGTCCTTTTTGGTGAAATTAGTGCCAATGGTTGTTCAATCCTTTGATGCTTCACTGCGTTTATGGCTGCCCTATCCATTAGGCGCACACATTGGCCATAGGCTTTCTAATTTGCACATGCCTTTGCTCTGTATGTACTAATTCGCATTGCAAACCTATTTAATTTAAGATTTGCTGAAAGATGAGCTTAATAGGTGAGTGTATAAATGGGGCAGGCAATTAGAAGCTACCTGTGTGTAACAATGTCGGGTGAATGAGAAGTGACGGACATCAGAATTATATAGGAAGTAGGGAAAAAGTAAGGGTTTCCTATAACTGATTGCTCTTGAAATTATATAGAAAGGCCCTATTTTGAGAAATTGGTAAGATCAGATAGAAAGATCTAGAGAGAGAGAGAAAGAACTTGAGAACGATAAATAAGGATGTGCAGTGAGAAAGAATGAGAGAGAGAAAAAGGACAAAAGATATAGAGAAAACAGACAATAGTAAGATGAAGTCAGAAAGAGAGATGGAGAGAAAGAGAAAGAGACAAGAGAGACTTGACAGTCATGTAGAGAGGCAGGTGGAGAATAAGAGAGAGACAGAGAGAAAGAATAGAAGAAAGAGACTAGGGCAAGGTGAAAGAAATAGTCAAAGAGAAAATATAAAGATGAAAAGTAATAGAAATGAAAATGTGAGATTCTTCTCAGCTAAAGATAGAAAGAAAGAAAAAAAAGGAAAGAAATTGAAGAGATAAAGACCCAGAAAGCTAAAGGCAACTCTAAAGCAAAGGCAAAGACTATACAGTTAAATTCAACATCTGCTGACACCACTTAAATTCATGAAAATCGCATAGAAGACCGATGTTCCTTCAAGCAAAAATTAAAAATTCAAGCCAAAAGAATTTTTCATTTCCACAAAACAAATTCAAAGTCAACAGTAAAAAGACATATTGCCCTGGCAACCGAGAACTGCAAATATATGAGAATAATAATATACTATTATCAGCAATTGATATTTATTGTATAATATGCACATCAGAGTCCTGAACCTCCCCCTAAGTAGTTGAGGCCATGAGCACTAACCAAATCCCTGCGCACAATATTTGGACAATGAGCGCAATTCCTGGCTGCATTTGAGTCAATGAATGAATAAATGAATGAAGTAAATAAATGACTTAACGATGCTGCTGATGCTGCTGGGGAGATGAGAGCCAACGATCCTGAAAGGCCTTTAAAGCGAATTAGCAGACCACACGCGCTGACTCCCGCCTCTCTGCAGTCAGCGCTATGGGGAGAGAGTCAAATCAACGCGGATTTGATTGCGGACCAAGCGAGAAAAGCAGCGGGAGCATATGCTCGAGTCCTTGACGGGACTTGGCTATGCCAAAGAGAGAGATAGATAGACATCTCTCTCTATATTCCACCTCTCTCTCTCTCTCTCTTGGCTGGGCTGCTGTCCTGCGTGGTGGTGGCTTTCCATATGCGTGCGATTTGGATTTGATTTGATTGCGGCGTCAACTTAATTAAGCGACCAACTAACAACAATGGGCAACAAATTGAAACAGCGCCGCGCGCACATTTGAACTTCAAGACGTAGTACAGAGAATGTATAGAGCTGCTGACGTTGGAGGGCAGAGGTTATCGAGGGGGACTGGTGTAATTTTTGCTGTCGCCAAAGTCATTGAAACGTATAATCTGCAGCACGTGCGAGACGTCGTCAAAGGCCAAAAACTTGCAACACAATTTTAAAGCAGAAATGCTGGAATAACTAGACATTGGAGTATATATATAGATACACTGTGAATATACATATATACAGTGAAAGCTACGAGGGGCGAACAGTAAAACCAATTGGTTGAGGTAGATGTGCCTTATAGCATCTGATAATAAGGTAAAACGAAATTGAATTGAATGCTAGATGAGCTAATAAAATAATTTTATATAATAATACGATAAAGTGGCTAAAAAATGAGAACCAAAATTTTACCATTCCCCCAGGATAAAATTTATATTAGGTTAAGTTACGAAAAAAGAATTGTATTATTCTCTTAGGATGAAATTTATGTTAAGTTTTTTATAGTCATAAATTTGGTTTATAATAATCGTATAGTAATGGATCATTTCTTGAACTTATATTTGTTTTCAATTTAAATTTCCATTTTCAGTTCAAGTACAATTTTTAAAATATTCAACATATAATATATATATATATATATATATTTTATATGTTTCAAGTATACATTTTATTTTACATTCAAATTATTTATTGTATGATACAGTCGAATGCTTCACATGTTTTGCATTTATTTATATTGCTTACATTTATTTTATATTTATAACTATTAATATTTCTCTAACTTCTGAAATTTCAAAATTTTGTTGCAAAAGTTTTTTTTAAATAGTGTTTTTATTTTAATATTGAATTTTTCTAATTATAAACTTTTTTTTAATTTATTGATTTTACACTCCCATAATCCAGCCCAGCTTATGATGCTCTCTGTTAACGCAGACTCACTGTACATTCATATATATAGGAATTTCTATATGTATGTATAAGTTTGACTGTTGGCGCGCGCAATTAGTTGGCGTTGGCGGCACAGGTTGTGCAGCTCGGCCCACCTACCGGATGAGCACAGTGGGGCGGCGTGTAATTAGTGTCAGTTGCGAAGTCACATTTGGTTGCCACTACCGCTGCTATTGCCACTGCTGCTGCTGCTGCTGCTGTTGCTGTTGCTATTGGGCAACGCCTACAAGATGGACGCTTTAGAGAGATGCCGAAAAAGGACTCGACACCCTGCTACCCTGCTCATTCATGCATCCCCTACTAGAGATAATTATAATAATTACCTGCGTGAGTGCAGGTTTCCATAGACCGACAAAAAAAACCCACAGAGAGTGATAGAGAGAGAGAGAGAAAAAAAAAGCAGAGACCCATTTCTATGTCATTGTCTGCTGCTCATCCCAGCCGCCGCCGTTGCCGTCTGTCTGCGTGCACTTTGCGTTTCGCATCGCCAGACCTATAAAATGTGTGTGTGAGTGTGGTGTGTGTGTGTGTGTGTGTGTGTGGGTGTGCGTGTATATAATTATCCGCCTTTAATAATATTCAAATAGCCTCTAAATATAGCCAAAACGGAACTCGGTCAGCGCCTAGACCCAGATGCAATTGTACGATAGGCATTCGACCGCCGCACACACGCAAACCCACACACACACACACACACACGCACTCAGTGGCACCACTGAGCTGTTAGCCTGATATGCCTTATCAGCGATGAACCCGAATCAGTTTAGCCTAAACTAAATCGTTTGCAAAAAAAAAAAAATACTTTTGACTGGCCACAAAAGGTTAATAAACCTCTGGCCTGGAGCTTGTGACCCCAGGTGGAAGGCCGCCAGTTCGTCAGGCCAAATAACTGACGGTTTCACTGTTCTGCCGGGGCCAGAACCGCTAACAAAGCGCACAGGCTGGCAACAACCAGAAATTCTTATCATACCGCGCGGTAAAGAAACGCCGGCAGCAGCAGCAGCCGCCGCTGCGTTGCTGTCTTTTTTAGCCTTTGATGTGTTGCCGCCAAAACAGAGAGTGAGGCAAGAGCGAGAGAGAGAGACAGAGAGAGAGCTAGTGAGGCAAAGCGTAGATGTTGAGGATGTCAACGCAGCACAACGACAACAACAGCAGCAGCAGCAGCAACTGTTGCTGCCCGAAATTATTTTATTTTATTTTATTTTTTTGTTGTTGCTGCTGCAACTGAAAGTTTGCATTCCACTTGTTGTTAACAAAACGCCGAGAACGACCGACCACAAAGGAAATTCTCACAATTCCCCGCAGCAACATTTGATTGGGATTTGAAGCTGCAGCTGACTCTGCTAGCTGACTGAGTGAATGACAATGACATGACTTGGCCAAGTCTCTGACTATGGCTCTGACTGTGACTGTGACTGTGACTCTGTGCCTTGGCTTCATCTGCCGCTTTGAATGAATGCTGGCTAAATAGCTTTAGACAGGCGTGAGTACACGCGCAGCAACAGCAACAGCAACAGCAGCAGCAGCAGCAACTGAGCTGCAACAGGAATTGTGACACTGTCTGACGGTTTGTCATTGACTGAAACTGCATTGCCCAAAACTCAATTCGTGTGCGTGAGCCTCACTCACACACACACACAGAGAGAGATAGAGAGAGAGCGAGGCAGTTGTGGCAAGCTGCAAAATGTTGCCTTGGGGCATGTTTGCACGTTCCCAGTGCGCGGAAATGCAGGCGGCTCGCTGACTTTGTACTTGTCGCTAAAACTTTGCTGCTGCTGCGGCAGCATTTGAAAAATGTCACATAGTTCGGCAAAAGAACTGACCGGCGGCTGCAGTTGCCAGCGGCAGCGGCAACTGTTGCAACTGCATCGCATGCCAGCGTCAATAATGACTTTGTTTTTGCCCGACTCAACTAAGTTCAAGTAACTTCTTGGCAGGGCGACGCGGCTAACAAATTGTTAGCACGCCAAAAAATCATGGTTAAGTGCGGCAAGTGTTTTGCCAGCTGTCTGGCTGGCTGGCTGGCTGTCTGCATTGCCTGCCACTCTCTGTCTTCACCCAATTAAATCGCATAATTAATTTATTAGCCGCTCGCAACAAGTCTGCAAAACACAAGCCGCTCGCAATTGTCGCGCTTTTGTTCTCAAATTGCCAGTCAATTAAATAACGCCGATAATGCTTATTAAAAATGCAAAATAGTTTGGCCCGTTCCCATTCGTAAACAGAAAGCAACAAAAAAGCCGAGTAAAAGCAAAAGTGGTAAAACAGACAAAATGGCCGTTAAAAATGTTTAGATTTTTTATTTCTTATTTGTTTTGCTGCGTTTTGCACTGCATTGCACTGCTCTGCGCTGCTTTGTTGGCAGTTATTTGTTCTGCTTGACAGGATACGCAGAAAGCAGTGCGTGTTGCTGCTGAAGGGTGACCATATATTTGTTAGCTGCAACAAAGATTTTTACATGTGTATAAATATATTGGAAAATAATTTATAAAAAATGTATAAAATATAATAATAAAAAATACATAAATTACAACAATAATTAATACAAATATAAATAAATATATATTTATATATTTACATACATATTTTAAAAATATATGGAACAGTTTTCCCATTAAACCAAAAAAGAAACATAAAAAATAGAAATAAATTATAAATAAATATTAATATATTATGTACCACAAATTTTGGAACGGAGTGGAAGAAAGATGATAAAAAGCATGTGAACGGAGAAGAGACAAGGAGAGAAACATGCAGATTGAATGCTGCCAATTCAGAATGGGAATATAAGGGAAATGTTGGTAAATATAAAACAAAATATAAATATTCATGACACTTATAATTAGTCCATTACAACTTAATGAGGGAAAAGGCATTTTGTTTAAATTGTAGATCTAAACACAGTTTATCTACAAATAAATTTATAGGCAATTTACATACATACAAAACTTAGTCAACCTTATATATATATCAGATATATATACCACGCTTTCCACAGTTTTATTAGTTATTATAATAGTCAAATCCTTTTAGCCAAATGGGGTCATTTTGTATTATGAATATAGTTACTAATGCCAGGACCATATTTATCTCTATAGTTTTATTTCCATAATCAATTACAAGTAAATTATTTCAACAGCCAATTCCTAGAATAAGGAAAATAAATAACTACCTATGTTCCAGGAATCAAGTGAGGTCGCTGAACAACTCGAAAGGACAAATCAAACAGTATAAATAATTTTCTGCTAATTATTGATAGGCTCGGCTCGCTGGCCAATTGGCTATGCAAATTGCCATAATTGAAAGTCAATATTTGAGCAAAAATTTCGAATTATGAAAGCAGCTATCTGGCTGGATGTGTGCATAGCTATATCTATATATATATAGGTATAGCCAAGGCGGAACAGGAAGCAAATAGTAGGCACAATTGTTTGAATAATTCAAAGTAAATTGAATTCGAATGCGAAAGGAACTCACGCATATTTCAAACAAATCGCTGTCAGTTGCTGTGGCTCTTACGACTCTTTGACTGCTGTCCGAAGCGAAGCTAAATAATTGACAAGGACACAAAAGCTTCTGTTGTGGACGAATCCGTGTC
Organism: Drosophila fulvimacula; assembly: GCA_035045555.1. NCBI lineage: Eukaryota > Metazoa > Arthropoda > Insecta > Diptera > Drosophilidae > Drosophila > Drosophila fulvimacula. The sequence goes on from JAWNOX010000191.1 coordinate 4,469,365, forward strand.
TCCATAGAATAATTGGCAGTCATTCGACTATGAATATGGCAAATGGCATATGCATATGCATATGCATATGCAAGCGACTCGAAGCCAATTTACTAAATCGCTGTCAGCGAAATTTGTTGACATTCTAATGAGTGGCAACCGAAAAAGAAAAAGAGTCAATAGGAACTAAGCAGATCCCTCAATGTGAAGACTTCTGTCTGTGACAGTTGTACCGCAATAATTGCAGCAATTTCATGGACTTGCGTATGCTTAATACTTGCAGCCATGAAATGATTGGCCACGATTGAACGATACCACTGAAGATCACAGTCAGAGAGACCACAAAACCACTTTGCTCTTAGGCCACGGCACAAATACAAATCGCATTGCCCACTTAAGTGTAATCAGTTCGCGCTCTCTCTCTCTCTCTCTCTCCCTTTCCATCTCTCTCTGGTTTAAGAATTTGTGGCACACTCCAAAAGCGCAGCAATTGCAGCTCATTACGTTCGTCATCAGCATTATCATTATCATTGTATTTGGGCTCAGAACTGTTTTAAGCCATCATCAATTTGAGTTGGCAACACCCGCCAATGGTCAGTTGAGTTGAGTTTGGGCCATAGAAAATTACAGAAGAACAGCTCGACACTTAAATTGGTTTTCACTTTCGTCTCAATTGGCAACAATTTGGTGCTGTGTGTGCGTGTGTGTGTGGGCTTGACTTTTGCTTTTGCTTTGGCCAACAAGCGAGCAGTTGGTAATTTCCATAACAAATTGTTGCCTAATTGAGTCATTAGCCGGTGGTTAGCTTTTGCTACGCCTACACCAACAGAGCAACAGCTGAGCAGGTGTTGGTTGCTCCCGTATGACATAAACACACACACACACACACACACACACACTCTCGCATAATGATCGTCAAGCAAATCAACACCTCATCCCATCATCCATTGATTTCTCACATCAATTTCTCACGCACTAAGTGAGCCACTTAGCGCACATCAAAAATCAATAATCGATTAAATAATTAGAAAATTGTGAAAATTACTGTAATTTTCGAAATCAATTCGTTGCATGCGTTGCTGTTGTTGTTGTTGTTGCCGTTGCCGTTGCCGTTGCCGTTGCGAATCCATCTGCCCATCAGTGTCAAAAAGATGGGCCAGAGCAACCAGATCCGCCAGCTTCCAGCATAAATAATCACATTATAATCAAAAAATAATATTCCCTGGCTGGACTATGTATCTGGTGGCTCTGCCGTAGATTCAATTTAAATGGAAAACACTTTCCGAAAAGTAACTCCAATTAATATTCGCAGCGTGCCGCGATCGCCTCAACTTGATAAACAGCGTCTCATATATTTTGTCATAAATTTCAAACGCGCTCGACAGCTGCTCGGCTCATCAATCAGCCCGTCAGCATCAACATCGTATCCAGGCCAATGGATCCAGCCCAGCGCATCCAGATCGCCAGATCGGCCCGGCCCGGTCCGGCCCATCCCACCACCAGTTTTGAAGCGTGCGGACTTTGGCAAACACTCGATTAAAATCAACTTCAATTTGTAATAAATCAAAAGTCCTATCAAAATGCCCTCTTCGTATGGGCGGGCGGTAGGCTAAACCTAAAGCATCCGACTACAGCGCGATCCAATGATGAAGAAATTTGCAATCTTCCAGGGCCCACGCTGCATAGTCCATGCTTGCGCCTAACTATATATACTTATGATATATGGTTATTGATTCGAGCGAATTGCGGTTGGACGGTTGGTGTCTGAGGCAGCGTAGTTTAGGGTCAACTGCAACTACCCAACACCACACAGCTCGTAGCCAAGTGGCCAGACGCGAGTTAACTGCAGATCGGCCGGATTTGTACTTGGGATTTGTTAATGTTTTATGGGATCTGATTGGCTTTTTGCAAACTTTATAATATTAAATACATGCTAATATTTATATAGTTTTCTTACTTCATTTTTAAAGAGATTCTTAAAAGCTTTATTTAGGTTATATCAGCTCTACGGATTTGAACCGAGTCGCATTTAGTATAATATGTATTCTAGTGGATTCTATTATATTATACTGCCTCTACCCATCCTTATACAAATCTCTTTATCCACAGTTAAGTGGGTATCTATATACCCAAGCTCCAAAATTATTGGATTATTTTACTGCAAATGCTCTCTTAAAATTTACCAAATATGATTTAACTATTTTGGAACTGTGAACGAGTAGTATGGAGTCATGCAGCATGCCTAATTGTATCTCTTCTTGAATAAAAAAAAATATTTGTATAAAAAATAAAAATAAAATTTGTATTTCTGATTATTTCATATTTATATCATTATTTATTATTATTATTAATTTTTTCATTTATTTTCATGTATATTTTAAAGGACTTTCTTTCATTATATTATGCTATATATATATATGGCATTTTCTAAACTATAACTGAAAATAAATTCAAATGTTTTTATAGACTTATAACTCTATTACTCCATCTTGGCTAATCAAATACAGCAAACTTATACTTATTTAAATAGATAAATATATTCGTAAAGCTACTGAGCAATAGGTACTTCCATAAGTCAAAGTTGCGTCGATTGAACGTACAAAAGTAACAAAAACAGAAATTATACTCATACTCTAGTCTTTGGTTATTTTGATGGATCTCTCGCCATTGCTTGAGGGGCTTGACAGATAGCTAGAATTAACTGCAAAGCATAATACAGTGGAAAAACAAACGTGGCGTGATGTTTCAAGTCCATCAAACAGACACTCAATAAAAATGTCAGTAGTTGTTTTTCTATTGCATACATGTATGGCGGATATATATGCATATGCATATAGAAACATGTATATTTATATATAGATATATATAATATAGCCTGAGTGTTGGCGTTGATTTGCCGATTGACTTGGGGTCGTGCTAGTTGTTGTTCCAGTTGTTTAGTTTTTGTTTTTTCCATGACTCATGTAGCTGGGGCTGGATTTAGCTTTGGCTTGTCGAGATGTCGTGAGTTATTTTACATTTGCCAAAGGTGCTCTGGGCCCCACATGCATGTGGCAAAAAAAAAAATACAAAAAAAAAGCCGCAGTTGGTTATCGTTGGGTTATCTTGGCACGAAACACCGCTCAAGTTGTTGTTGCTGCTGTTGTTGTCGATGCCAATTGCGCTGTGAAATGTGCTTACAAAATGCCGCGCGTCAATATGCAAAATACATGCCACCACCACCAGCAGCAACAACAACTGCACCACCAGAGCCAAAGCTGCAACCACAGAAATGGCGACGGAGCCGCCGCAATTGGAATGTGGCCGCGGGGCTCTCCAATGGAAACGAGTCAAGTCAACCCAAGCCAAGCCAAGTCAAGCCAAGCAAGACAATGAATTCTTGGCTGCAGTTGAAAGTGAAAAAAAAAAACAAAAAAAAAATATAGTAGAAACCAAATTGAGAAAGAGAAAAATGGCAGAAACTGGCCACGATTCCGTGTGATTTCCTTAACTGCCAGCAGCGACGCCAACGCCGCATTCAAATCGCGCTGTTTCTATTTTGTTTTTGGGCTGGCAAATTAACGTTTTTCCTTGAATTTTCCGACACCCGTGGATCATGATTTGCCGCTTTAGCGCAAATCACCAAATATCGGCAACACAAATCAAACTATATAATTAGCTCGATCTCGTATCGATGTCCAGCTGCAGTGGCTTGGATTGGCTTGATCTGGTCTACTCCGGCTTCGCCTGGCGTGGCTTGGCTTAGCCTGGTCGTGATGTGATTTACTTCGTGCCAGGCTTTAAATGGAGCCTGCAGACGCCGTCGCGTTCTGGCATTGCGCACGCAGCACAAACCATTTCCATGTGCCTGCCTGCACGAAATTAAAGTGTCTGTGGCACAAACCGCAAAAGAGCTGCAAGAAAACAAAAAAAAAAAAAGGTTACGGAAAAAAAAAACGATGTCCATCAAGCCTGGCGAAGGGCAGCCGAAAGCCAATAAAATTGTCATGCATTGACAAATAACATGGCCCAGGCTTAGAAAATAGACAGCAGAGCCAAAAAGAATGCCCAAGTTTCAAGTGTTGGCACGCCAGACCCAACCAAGCCAGGCCAAGCCAAACCAAGTCAAGGGAAAAATGGCGTTTAAAGCAGCCAAAAAGGCAACAAAAGCACAGAAAGCCTGCATTAAAACGTGGCTTCGCTTGCTTCAGTGCCTCGCCATCGTCTGTCTGTCGGTTTGTCTGTCTGTCTGTCTTTTTGTGCCTGGGCTGCAATGCGGCTCCCACGCCTTCAAAATACAATATGTTAACAAACACGCTGCCAACTGGCTGACAGCTTGGCCAGCGGGCAACGGCGCGCACGGCGAGCTCAACGGCAACTGCAACTGACGCTCAAGATTTCTTGTGAAAAAAAATATATAAAAAATACTATATATATATATATATATACATATATATTGCAGCCATGCTGGCAAGACCAAAGATAAGCCAAATGTCGAGATGGCGAAGAGCAAGACGCCAAAAAAAAAAAAAAAAAGAAAAAACGAAAAACTTCAAGGGCCCCCAGCCAACCAAAGCGGCGTCGGCGTCGGAGTTCGCAAAACGTGCGCAGATTTCCAGCAGACGATAAAGCACAAGAGCAGCAGCAACAACAACGACGAGATGAAAAATAAGCAGGCCTGTGCCTGGGTCTCTGGGCCTGGTCCATGGCTCTGGCAGCCATTTTGGCCACAACTGGCTGCAGCTGCAGCAGAAAAAAAATATAAAAAAAAAGAAAGAAAAAAAATGAGACGAAGTCTTGGCAACAACAAATGGCTTGCATGCAAAGCGACAGCAGCCGAAGCCAATTTCAAATTTTCAAGAACATACAGACATTCGTGTATGCTATGTGTGTGTGTGTGTGTGTGTGTGTCTGCATCAAGTATCTGTCAGATACATTCGCTGCATCTGCATGTACGAATTCGATACTTTAGACTTCTTTGCCATTGACTGCCTGGCATCGATCAATGTTGTCTTCGAGTCATTGTTGCTGTTGCTGTTGCTGTTGTTGCTCAACTCGCATCGTCGCATCGTCGCTGGTTGCAAATTTTGTTGGTTGTATTTTGACTTTTGGCTCCATGGCTGACATTGAAAGACACCTTTCCGACTCGATGCGCTGAACTTTATCCGCAATATTGCGCGGCTACTCAACGGCTGTTACCTTTTGGGGTTACAGCATAACTGCAAAGCCAACAAAGAATACAATTATAAGTAGTTGCAGCTGTAGCTGTAAACTTGGCCTAAAGCAAGAACTCAAAATTGGTAATGCAACAGCGATAGATGCTACTAGCATATTGGGTTATTGAATGTTGTCTGCTCCTATAATCTTGATAATATAAAATCTTTTTTGGCAAATATCAGTTTAGTACTTATGGGACCTTATCTTATTCGATTTTACTTTTCTCTTACATTTCAATGCCAAGACCCGGCGCTGATCTACATATTCTAAAAATATAAAGGCAAAACTCTTGATTAATTTGGTTCAATACTTGTATTTTCCTTAAAAATGTTCTTAACTGACTCCGCCGCAAAAGCCCGACGGTAATACGTATATTCTGACAGCTTTTCCTCTGCCCAAAAAATCGCAAAAAAATAGTTTTTTCGAATAAAAATCTCTATGAAATAATGACAATATAAATTGCAATAATATTATATATTTGATAAAAAAAATAAATAAAAAAATATAAATGAAAAAAAAAAACACCTTTAAAAATAAAAACTGACAAAACAAAAATATTTGAAAAAAGAAATGTTTTTTATAGTAAATACCAACTTTGAATTATAATATATATGTAATGAAAAAATTGCTAATTTTATTTGTTCTTAGGATTTATTTCTGTTCTTAGGATAGCTAAGCATTTAAATCTATTCTTAAAAATATGAAAATAATTAAAAATAATTAAAAAATTAAAAAATAGAAAAGTTTTAAATTTTTATTTAAAAAAAATATTTAAAAAAAAAATTTTTTTTTTGTCAAATAAAAATATCTTCATTATATATATTTATATACAAATTAAAAACTGTTTTGTCTCACTTACTTTCATATCATCAGACTATCATCTTATTTCTAATATATCATCTATCATACAATCATAAAATCTAAACAAACTTAAGATATATTCAAATTCAACTTTCACAAGAATTCCATGCATGTTCATAATTGCTGAAAGAGAGTAAAACGGAGTCCAATGCACATTCAAAACCAAAAAAAAAAAAAAAACTCGTGAATGGCTTTAGCTTGAGCTTAAGTGATATAAAAGGCAACAAAATGTGAAGGTAAATGGGGGGCGCTTACTTAATGATAATGTCCTCGCGGCGTTTACAGTTGCAGCTGCTTTGATAATGTCTTTTGGCTTTGATGCGCTGCCCGCTGCTTGCTGCTGTTGCCACAGCAGCACGCCCTCTAAAGTTGCTACGGCTGCTATTGCTGCAAGCACTCATATTAGGTGGACAACAACTATTACTTAATAGTCAAAGAGCACGTATCCTGTGCGCCGCATGTCTGCCAGGCAAATCGACACGGATTGTGGCATTGGGGGCACTCCTTGTGGCCGAATGCGAAATGCGTGTAATTAGCTGCAGCGTTTCAAATTGCAAACTGCCAACCTGACTGCAGCCAAGTTGCAGCCATAAGATTGCATTAGGCCATGGCTATGTCTGTGTTTCGTGTAATTTCCGCTGCACATTTTTTTTTTTTTTTTTGTGGAGCAAAGCGCTGACTCTGACTTGCGTCTAATGATTAGTCTTTACCTCAGTGTATGTAAGTTGCGTGTGTGTATACAGAGTCTGGCAACTAGTTGCTGCTGACCGATACATCAATTAAATTTGCATTTTAATTTGACGTTTCGTTTTGTTTGGCGCACTTTGTGCTAGTGATTTATATGGGAGCGGAGCGCTATAAAGGAAAATAAAAAAAAAAAAAAGCGGTTGATCTTGTTGAGCTTAGCCAGCGTGCACTGTACAGATCTCGTTTTACTTGTGCTTATTGAGTCAATAGAGCAGCCGCCCCAATGCCATAAGCCATAAGCCTGTCAACGTTTCCGCTTGGCGTTTGCGGCCGTCGTTGAGTGTGAACTGATGGCGCCACCACCAGCAACAGCAACACTACCCCCAGCACCACCCTATGAGCCAGACCATGTGGCAGCAACAGCAGCGGCAGCAGTTGCAATTGCATGCTAAAACCAAGTTAGGGCCTGCAAAGCCATAAACATTTGCCGAAACAAGCAGGGCACAAAATAGCACATAAAATACTAGTAAGCGTGCGGTAGAGGGATATGCTCAACTGAGAGATACCAAAACATAGAAGTTGTGGTTACAGTACTATTGCTGAGGTCTGTTTGGCATAAAAATATCAGATAACTGATTCTGTACAGCAATTGGCAAAGGCATCTAAAAGTATAAACTTAATAATTTAAAAACAATTAATAATTTAAGTAAAATAAAAAATTATATAATATTATTTGACAATATTTTTATTATTTATAAAAATTGTATTTAACATTATTTATTTATAAAAATAAATGACTAAAATATAAGCTGAATATTAATATAATATAGCTGAGTATTAAATAATAGAATAAGCAGATAGGCCATAAAATATATATGTATAGTTATTAAGAAACATATTTAGCATGATCCACTCGACTGCTTTATCGTAGCATTCGTCTCTAAATATTGCCTGTTACATACAACTGCATAAAATCATAATGCCCTCTTCAACCCATTTAAAAGGGGTCACAGGGTATGCAGAGGGGGAGGCACACGTGCGCGCAAAGACGTTTACATAACGGTTTGCCAGTTAGTGCGGCCAGACAGCGCTAACCACCTAAACGCCACACACAAAACCATAAACACACACACACACGCTTACACACCTACACCCACTGATTGGGCCACCCAGCCAACCACCCAAGGCTGGCTGCAGCTCTGTCAAAATGCAAGGCGCGAATTGTAAATTTGCAAATGCCGGAAACGCAAATTTTACCAAACTTGTTACCCACCAGCAGCAGCAGCAGCAGCAGCAGCAGCAGCAGCAACAACAACAACAACAACAACAACAACAATAACAAACTTTTGGCCAAATATCTAGCCACAAAAAGTTAAACTGCAAATTGGCCGCAGGGCTGGAATTGCGTTGGCGTTGGCTATGGCTTTGGTGTTGGTTCGCCTGCCGGAATAGAACTTTTGCATTACAATTGGCCGCAATTTCTGCGGACTCTGTGATGGCCTCCAAACACGCAATGGCCGAACTTTTTGGTCTATGCCATCCAATGGCTGCCGTCGCAAGTTTTCGATGTGCCAAAAAAGGCGAAATATTTTTATAGAGAGATTTCGACGATATAGCCGTAGAGTCAGCCGACGGATGCATAAATTTTATTTTGCCTGGCATCAATTAGCAACTGCAAGCAAATGTTGTATCTAAGCTAAGCATTTCACATCTGCGCTGACCTATCATTAGCGCCTGCAAATGATGCACTACATCCGCCAGAAGTTCAACAATAATTCTTAACCTCGCGCACACAGCTAACCAATCATTAGGCCATACGCATGACGGGCCTGAGACCCTGGGAGACCCTGCGAGAGACCTCAGACGCATATATCACATGTCCATGTCCGGTTCTTTTATTTTTATTTTTTGGGTTCGCGTTCCAGCACGTATCAATCTGGAAAAATGTTGAAAAATGCAGCCAGAGCTGGAGCCTTGGCTTATTTATTGGCAATTGGCCCTGTCGATGAGCGGCCCCCACCCAGCTTGACCTGCGCCTTGTCCTTTTGCATATGGCTGAGCTCGCATTTCATATTTATTGTGCTGTATCTGGCCATAATAGTTAGGGATCAGCCACAGCCACAGCCACAGCCACAGTGCGCCCTGTGCTCCATGCATCTGTAGCTTTTGTAGCTCTGCTGAACTTTAGGCTTATTTTCAGTCATAAATCAGTTAGTGTAGCGCCTGTGGCTGCCAACACACGTGTGTGCATATTCATGAGTTTGATTGAAGTTATAAATCAGCTATACCAAAAAAATATCGAGATATATTTTATATATATTTATATATATTTATATATATTACTATGTGAGAAATTGTGAGCGTATAAGTCTTTAGAACAGGCTAAAAATAAAATAAATTAATAAATTCGTATATAAATAAATTTATTTGTAATGAAAAAGTAAATTTATTTAATTAAAATAAATTATAAATGATTTTCAGAAATTAAATTTTTAAAAATTTTGGATAATAATTTTAATGAAATAAATTGACTTATTATAATATGTCTTATAAAAAAACACATTTTTTATGAGACAATTTTAATTCAGTCATATTTTAAATAGATCCTCCCAACAACAGACTATACCGAATATATATATTTTATATATAAATATACTAAATTATATTATAAATATTTACTAATTATATCGAAGTTTAATAAAAGACGAATAGAAATGAAACTCTACCAAGGATAATAGAATGAAACTCCATCAAAAAGTATTTTCTAATATAAAGAATTTTAAATTACATTTTAATTGATTTTAGTATAACCTATTATCTATATAATGAACTCTTACAGTTTTTGCTCAGAAATTACTCTATGTAACAATAGCTTCTTTATTTCTATTGACTTTATTTGCAAACTTCCGGCTGCTATCCGCTATCCTAAATTTCTGAACTACTCAGAGCCCCCTTTCCGAATTTGTTAGGTTAGTTTTTCAAGTTAAAAACATTATAGATACATGCTTTAGCTAGCTGTGCAAACACCTGTTAAAACACCTGCCAAAGCCAAGAAACCACTTTCTATGACCACGACTCGACTTCGAGCTGAAGTTGGAGTTGGAATTGAAGTTCACCTTGCATCACATCCGCAACGGTTGTGCCAAAAAAAAAATTAATTAATATGACACATATCGAGAGCTGTTTGGACCACCGATCGCGCGATTGCTTATATCCATACAAATATATATGTGTATATACATATTTCTCTGATATTTTTCAAATAAAGAAATGCGCTAATGAAGTGAGCTGAGAAATGTTGAAGAGTTTTTTTCTTTTTCTTTTGGCTGTGGCTGTGGCTGTGGCTTTTCATAAGAGTCGCCAATACATTAATTAATCATGGAACATTCTTAGGGCTATGGCCAAAGTCTTGAAGCATCGTGTGATTAGAGTTCCGCTTTTTTCCTAGCAGTGTTAACTTTTTCTCAGTTTTTGTTTGGCCGGGTTAACTGAAACGAAAACGCAGTTAGCTGGAGCGCAAAAACAAAAGCAACAGCATAGTTATACCTACGACTGATATTAACATATCATTATTATAGCCATTAGCACTTTTAATTGATGAGTTTTTGCTGCCGTCTCCGCGGCTTATTTTTTTTTTAATTTTTCCTTAGTCTGCCCGACACTGCAGCCGACTTGCCAATCCATTTGTCAATGGCAAAACATAAAAAATAAATATATATATATATATGAAAATGAAATAAGAACAAGCAGCAGAACACAGAACACGAGTGAAGAAACCGACGGAGCCAACCGTTGTAGATGGCCGCGGGTATATTCGGTATCATGAATATCTTGATAGGCAGACAAACTTTTTCAGAATAATCAGTGAATGGACAGCCAAATAATCCATATTTACAAACAGCTCAATCATTTAATAGTGAAGGTTTAGTGGAAGCAAATGCTTTATTTGATGATGAAAATCATGTTAGGGATGGAATTGAAAAATAAATAAAAAATTTGGAATTTATAGTAAATAGTTATTCCATTATGAATTCGATTTTTATATATTAACTCCGCAGTTGAATTAAAATTACATCGATATATTTAAATACCGAGAATGCAATGCAAAATTTAATTTAGAAAGCTTTTATTCCTCCTTAGCCATAAAAAATTTTAAAACAGAGCTAGACTTTTTTTTAATATAATTCAAAACTTTAATGGAACTCTTAGCTATATTTACAATCTTGATCTTATAATTTGTTTCTTCTCTTCCTTCTCAAGGCCGTAAACGAAATTGGACCCAGACTGAGTTGATTCAAAATTGTAAAATAAATTCTGAAATCTGAAGTTCGACATGGAAACATTGTAGTTCGAATCATTAACCGAACCACCTTCCATTGTCTTGAATTTGACAGTATGAATATCTTGCTTATCCTCTCATATCTACACATACAGCGACAGATGTTAAAGCTCAGCTGAGTCGCATTCACCGATTCGTTTGGCAGATGTTTTTCAATGTGTTGTTGTGCCCCAAGAACGACCTTTGTATAATTAATTGAGTGTTTCTAACTGGACTCGTCGGCGCTGGGGGTCAGACTCTAACGACAGACAACGTCTATCCCTCTCGGTCAGTCTCTTTCTCTCACTGTCTGTCCATCAGTCTTGCCGTCTGTCCAGCTGTCTGTCTCTCAGCACGTTTCATTGATGAATTTTGACAGTTTCTTAAATTTTGGGTTAATGATTGGAGCGGCTAAAAGCCAGAAGAAGAACAAGCATATCTCTATATACATATGGATATATATACTTATGTATATATACAGAATACATTGATCTTAAAGCGCGTTAGTTCCCGCAAATTCATTAGCGAAAATGCAATTAGCCAAGTTTTTGTTTTTTTTTCTTACACCCTTTGCGTATAGGAAATAGTTTTTGTAGATGTTCGTTAACTCGAATATTCTTTAGACTTATCAAAATATTTTTGTTTGCATGTGCTCGAATGATAAAATGTTTGTGATAAAGGGATATATATATATACTATATGTATATATCTATAAACAAAAAAGTCTCTGTATATCGCATGACGCATTTCGCATTCCTTTGAATTCCTTGGAAAACGTGCCCATATCTAACAACTGGTAATTAAACATGCCTCAATACACACACACACACACACACACACACACACACACAGTCGTATTTAATACCGTTACGCGCCTAGGTAAGGCCCACTGTGCTTAGAGCGCATGTCCCTTGTTGTGAAGAAAAAGGCTTTGGGGCTCTTTTAGGCAACTTCACAATGTTTCGCAATGCAGGCCTTGGCGCATGTTAGACACAAGTCTTTTTCTGCGGGCCTGGGCTCAGCCACGCCCCCAGACGCCAATTATGTTTGTCGGGGCAAGGCGAAGGATGCGCCGCGAGCACAGGATATGCTCACAACGGCGCGACAGGCCGCAAAAAACAGAAAAACTTTAGCTGAAAAAATTAACTCAAACTGAAAAAAAAATACAAAAAAAAAAAAAAAACGAAAGTTTGCTTAACATTTGATTTTGTTGTTGATATCGAATTAATATCAAATACCAGGCGTTGGCCAAGACGGGTTGGGCGACAACTGCCCGGCGGCCTTAACGGAAATGGAAATGATGCGCGAGGCAGAGGCAGAGGCCGAAGCAGCGGCTGGGGCTGGGGCTGGGGCTGGGGCTGGGCCTGGGGCTGGGGCTGGGGCAGAGGCACACACAGTGAAGCAATTAGGCAGCGCCCCATTGGACGTGGCATTAAATTGTGAGCTGAAAGTGGCAGATACATCAAAAGTGAACGCAATCCATCATCTTGCGAATCACGGCGTGATGAGTGCCGCCAACAGTTCAACTAAAGCACCAGCTCCAGCACCAGCTCCAGCTCTATGTCCAGTCTCAGCTCTTTCTTTTGCGCGTCGGCATCCTTTCGACTTTTTTTTTGGGATTTTATGCTGATGATCGCTGTGACTGACGCGTTCTCCGCACGAGCTAAAAATCATAAAAATTTTGCTGTCTTCTTTCTGTGGGTTCCTTTAAAATACCGTTAGGCGAACACAGCTTCAAGAGATATTAAACTACAAGATACGAAAACTAGAGCTGCGCGCCTTTTTGTTTTATATATGGTCAAGGTCACAATTAATTGCGGGTCTGGCGATGGCGACTTCCTATATAACCAGCTTGACTTAAAACTAATGCCGCCTGATCTACTTTCGGCCCGAGCGGGGCAATTAAAACAATTACCTTTTACCCCACTGCAACGCTAGTTTGTGACGCTTGTGTTTGTGTGTTAACTATTTGCTGTAGCCGTAGCTTAGCTAGTGGCTCTAGTTATCGTTGTAGTTGTATCTGTGTATCTTTAGAATGAGCTGAAATTGTATCTGTAACTGTGTATCTGAGTTGCTTTAGATGTACCTGAAACTTTATCTGTAGTCTTGTATCTGCGTATCTTTAGTTGTATCTGTATCTGTATCTGAGTATCTTTAGAAGTATCTGAAACTGTATCTGTATCTGCGTATACCAGATACCTTTAGGAATAGTTAAAATTGTATCTCCATATGTATTCGTGTATCTGAGTAGCTTTGAAGTAGTCTGTAGTCTGTGTAACTAAGGCTCTTGAGAAATATCAATTTTTGTATCTTTGAATCCAAGTATCTTAAGAAGAAGCTGAGTTGACTTAGAGTGAATTAAAAATGTATCTATATCTGTGGATCTGAGTATCTTTAGAAGTAACAGCAATTATATATACATCTGTGAGAGAACTGAGAGCCTTGACAACTATCTATATTTGTATCTTTGAATTAAAGCATCTTTATCTGAAACTGTATATGTGTATCTGAGTATCTTAGCTATCTATCTATATCTGTATATAAATATATTTTATAATATCTGATCTATATTTGATCTATGTATCTGTACGTCTATCTATGTTTTACTTAGGTCGCATCTTTGTCTGTATGTAAAGATTTAGTGGGTATTGAGTCTGCTTCATGCTGTAGCAGCATTTCCTTAGTTATTGCTTATTATGTATCTATAGCTCTGTACCTATATTTCAGCTAGTATCTATATCCGCATCTACATCTCAGCCAGAAGCTGTAGCTATATCTGCACCTTAATATCGTACTATATGCATCCGCATCTATATCTTAGCTAGACTCAGTACCTGTCTTTATATCTGTATATCTGTTGGTTGGCGATTCCAGCGCTTTTCACTGGAATCGCTTGAATCGCAGCCACATCACGCCCATTAGCGACAATCAATCTCGGCCACGCTGCAAGAACAACGGCAACAACAACAACAAAAATTCAGTGATAAAGTTTTAGTTTTCTTTCCTTTTTTTGTTGTTGTTGTATTCTTGCCGCCTTTTTGCCGTTTGGCTTTTTTATTTACGAATGCGACTGCCAGATAACCCATAATTATGAAATTATTATTGAGCGCCAAGTTTGACTCCAAAGCCGAGCCGTAAAAATGTATGTGAAATATACAACAACAAAAATATTATAGATATGTCTATATATATATATATATATATATATATATATATATATATATATATATATATATATATATATATATACATATATATATATATAAATATATATATTTACGATGTCTTGCCTTGCCGTCGGAAAAGCAAATTTGTATTTTTTCTTTTCATTGAATTTCGTTTTGGTTTTTGATTTGTGTATGCAACAGGAAATGCTGCCGGCGCAGGAAGTTGCATAAATAAAAGTATATTTGTAATAAAGTGAAGAGTCTACACAAAGCTAAGCTCTGATGAATAAATATTTATAGGCATAAAATGTAATATAAGAAAGAACTTTGATTACTTAAATAAAAAATAAATAAAACATTAAGATTTTAGTTGTAGTATGTCGAATATATATATAAATAAAAAAAATAAAAATATATATATCTATATAAAACAGAGTTCATATAAATATATAGAGCCAAGTTCACTACAGTCCCAAACACCCTGCAACTGCTTAAAAATTAAGTGCATAAAAAACAAATAAATTTATGCAACAAGCCCGCTAGGCAAATAAAAAAAAAACGAAAAAAAAAACAAACAAACTGTCGAAAAGCTAAAGAAGGCGTTCTAGGAATTTCTCGAAGGCAATGCCAAGATGCACAGGATGCGGCTTGTTATGTATTTTTCGGGGCTACTTTTGAATATTTATGCAAAATGCAAAACGGAAGGGTTGCAGGTCCTTGAACGTTGCACGTTGCACGTTGCACATGCTAAATGCCGTTATGAGTTATTATGCCGGACCTGCCAAGAAGTCACTCACCTGGTGCAAGTCCTGGCAGTTGCCAAATCAAATGCCCATATATTGCTATCTGTGCTCTGTCACTAGCTTGGTCGCTGCAGCGAGGACAACCTGTAATTTTCAAATCTGGCCCAACAAATGCAAAACTTTTGTATGGATTGCATATGGAGCCGCAGAAATGGCGCGCCAACGAAAGATACTTTGAATGCGAGCAGTAATAGCAATTGGTGAGAGCGAGATGGATAGAGCGAGCGAGAGCGAGAGAGGGATGTTCAACGGAACGCATGTTCTTTGAAAATTGCCCATAATTATGCGAACGAACTTCAAACTGATTGTTTCTACCGGCAAGCAGCAACAGCGGCGGCGGCGGCGTCGTCGGCCATGGCCATGGCTGTCCAAAAACCGCGTCTGTGTGTTGCATGCAACATAGCCGAGTGGTCCACCTCAGCGGCAGACTCAACCCCAGCCGGGCTTTCAGATCGGGAATCGCTGCCCGTTTGCTGCAGTGAAAGAGAATGACTGTAATTACGCATCACTTTTTCTTAATTTTCATGCTGTGCATCTTCCTCGTCTGTTGCTGGTGGTGATGCTGCTGGTAGTGCTGATGGTGCTGGTAGTGGTGATGGTGGTGGTGGGGCCCACCATTTTGGCATGGGAAGCTGCAGAGGATTTGGACACTGAACTTGACCCACAAGACAAGACAAGTATGTTGTTAGCTGGGCTTGGATGCTGCGGCAGTTTTTTTTTTTTTTTTTTTTTTTTTCTTATCTGTGAGAAACAACAAAAAATACGTCCCAGAGTTTTAGAAAATTACTTGTTGCGTGTTGCGTTTCCAAAAACATTTTGCGTGTCTTTTGTTGTTTGTTGATTTCTTCTTTTTGTTCACTTCCTTCAAATCTAATTTAAAAGATACAAAATTTTAAATTATGGGGTTTTCTTTATTGCCAAAAATGTTTTCGTGATTTTTTTGTTTTCGGTTTTTTTTTTATGATTGCGTCTACGTGCTGTAAAAAGGTTCGAATTACGCGCCAGCAATTCAGATACAGATGCCAGCCGGGCGATATGCATGTGTCGGAAGTACTGAATGTCAAAGTTTTTTGGGTCAAAAACAACAACACGAATGAAAAAATGAAAAAATGAAACTAAACGATGCTTATATAAAGAGATAAGTGAAAGAAGACAATTTATTAAAAATAAATAAATATATTTTATTTAAATACAATAAACAAACATTTAAAAATTCTTAAGCAATATTTTGAATTGTAACGTTTAATTTGATTTGCGCGGCACTAGTGTTGAACAACTCTACACAGTTTCACTGCTTCACACACTAGCAGCCTAGGGAGTTATCGATTTGCCTCCACAGTTCTCGATAGTTTTACGGCAGTGCAAGAACTTTTGTTATTGTTTTGGTTTTGTTATTAAATGAATTCTTGCAATGGAAACGGATGCGAATATTGCGGATATGACAGATGTTTCGTTTGCTGATTTCGAAACGAAAACCAATGATGGCAATGAAACTTTCCATCGCTACGGCCAATGCCAGTGCAAGCATGATATGGCTATGACCCTCGACTTGTCGCTGGGCCAAAAGTCGGAACAGCTCTTTGCTACCGATCAAACGCCAACACCAACGCGCCTGATCAAAAACTGTGAGGAAGTTGGTCTGTTTGATGATCTGCAGCATGTGAATCCCTTCGACATAGGATTCCAGCGGGCAGCCGAACAAAATGTGGCAGGCAAAGCGCCGGAAACACCAAAACATACGGCAGAGCCCGCCCCGGACGGCGACTCACTGCACACACCGCAGGTTTATCCTCTGGAGGCGACAACAATGACTGCAGCAAATCAGACAGTTCGCCAGAATAGCAGTCTACTGGATGTGCCTGTTACCAATGTGGAGGAGCTGCTGGCCACCCCTGCCATAGAACCCGAGCCAGCAACATCTCAAGGCCCGCCTCCATTGCAGCTAATACAACCACCTGTGATCACGTGGGTGCTGCCAGCTCAAACGCTGCCCATTACTACGTTACCTGCCACCTTAAGCAAACCAGTGCCGTCTAAGCAAACAGTGCGACCCTTTATCTTACCCAAGCCCAGCATAGCTGGCCAAAGCAAAGCTCCAACGGGTATTCTAACGCACAATACAATACCAGTCAATGAACCGAGCAGTGCTAGTCTCACGCCCACATCACAGCTGCCCATCAAGGAACGCCTCAAAGCCATACTCAACAACAGCAACAGCAACCGCCGGCAACGCAGTTTTACGTCACCGCCCAAGGCGAAGGCAGCAGTCAAGCGCAACGAGGATTGCATGGAGCGACGTCGAGCAGCTGCCTCACGCTATCGCGACAAGATGCGCAATGCGCACAAGGACTTAAAAGAGCAAAATGCCCAGCTACAGCAACAGATACACAAGCTAAACGAACGCGTGGCGGCACTCGAGCGCGAGCTGCAGCAAGCCAACAATAATAATAGCGCGAGTGGTATGCGGATCCCTATTTGTAAAACCATGATATTTTAAACGAATATTTCTCTCTCTCTTCAATACTAGTCGTTGGCAATCATCTACAAATACCGCCATCTAGCATACACCTGGTCATCAATGTGCCCAAGATGTTGGTGCCTGGCCAGAGGCTGGATCAGAAATAATCCTGGAGACAGTTGCTGCTTGTAAATAAATAAAAATATAGATAGATTCTTATGCATATAAAATATGTATAGGTTTATACATATATATATATATATATATATATATATATATATA
Source organism: Drosophila fulvimacula (assembly GCA_035045555.1). Classification (NCBI taxonomy): domain Eukaryota; kingdom Metazoa; phylum Arthropoda; class Insecta; order Diptera; family Drosophilidae; genus Drosophila; species Drosophila fulvimacula. The sequence goes on from JAWNOX010000191.1 coordinate 4,487,116, forward strand.
TATATATATTTGACCACTGACCATTAGCTTAGGAAATGTTATTAAATACCAAAATATTATTATATTATTATAGCCTCATTGTTGCTCCATTTTATTAGCTTAAGTTATACAAATGTTATATATATAGAATATTTATTTAAAATTGTATAATATATACAAATGTTAATAGTTAAGATCCACAGCTTAACAGTTCCGCTCAAATTTGATAATCTATGTCTTGATTTAATAATATAATTCTGTTGCATATGTGAACTATACAGCGTCCATAAGGCCTAAAGCATAATTGAGTTTTCCAGTTTAAAAATAGTTACAGGGTTAATCATACATATATTCATGCATATATCATATGCTTAATACTTTTTATATTAATTTATGTCTAACTATATAGACCTATAACGAATGGCAATGCTAAAGCATATCGTTTTGTATAATTATAAATATGTTAAATACTTTTAAAAATATATATATATATAAAAATTTGTGTTAGTTTATTTGTTAATAATGCACAATTTGGATGTATAATTTATGACGTTAACTAATCAGTTCTTGCCTTTACTACACAATATTTCGTAAATAGCATCTAAAGGAAATTAGGTTTAATCTAACTAAGCATTAATTATTTGATATAAGTTATAGATTGCCCCGTTTATTAACTGTTGCTTTCGCTGTTTAAGAGAATCGTTAGTTCCTGTTGTATCTCGTGTATGGAATACTCTATAGCTTTGAGCTTTGACGGAGTTGTTTGTTCTTCCGCGCCACCCTCCACTTGCTCCATGGTCATCTGTTAGAGGATATATGTATATATATATATATATATATATCTATCTATCTATATATTTCAATTATCATCCCTTACCTGTCTAAAATGCTGCTTAAGTTTATCACTTTCGCTGCGCATCTTCTGCACATTTTTGTGATATTTGACGGTTAGGGGTGAATCGAATACGCTATTGGTGAACTGATGTGCCATTAGCTCCAACTCCTGGTTGCGTATTTCATCCTCGGCGAAGAGCATCTGTTGATTTTGACGACGGCGGTCGCGCTCCACACTGCGCATTAGGCCATCAATCTCCTTTTCCATTTCCAGGAGCTGGCGACGCTGCTCCGACTCCTGCAGCTTGGCCAACACCTGGCATTTGCGCTGTCGCGCCTCCATTTGATAGGTGAGCAACATTTTGCGATGACAGGCAATGCGCTCCTCTTCGCGTTGAATGGTGTCCTGGTAGACCTGTTCCATCTCTTTGATCCGACGTACATGCTCCTCCTGCTTGAGACCCTGCTGGAGGCGTTCCTTCATTTTGATATCCTCCAACTCAAGGTGGCGTAGGCGCGCCTCAATCTCCTGCTGCTGTTCTATCAGCTCGATACTTTGTTGCTCCTGTTGCTCGATCCACTGCTTGGGATACTTCAGAAACTTGGGATAGACGCCCCTCGGTATGGGCGCAAACGGAGGCATGAAGCGATCTGGATGTACATCAGGTGCACAATTACTCATTAGCTTACGGGCACGGCTCAACCACTTGCCGACATCAATTGGCATCTGTTCGTGGAAGAACTCAATCACGTTCGATTTCTCTGGCAGATGCAAAATGATCTCCCGCTGCATTATATTATAAGCCACAACTACGAATACAAGAAACCACGGCGGATTTGTGAAGATGTTGTCCCACAGCACCAGCCACTGCTGCTCTTCCAGGACTTCGGCAAAGCCATTGGTAATCAACGACCAGGCATAATCCTTCGGTTGCACATCCATTGTAGAATAGAACTTGGACAGTTGCTTATCGTACACCTGCAACACATTCTCGCACATAGCCAGATAGTTACCTGGCGGCATGGGATGGAATTCAAAGCAGAATTCCAAATGGTTGAGCAAGAGCGTCACTAGCAGTTCAAATACCACCAAGCTGTTCTTGGTCATATGCTTCGCAAACGGATAGATTAGATCCGGCATAAAGTCAGCGTGCCCAAACACCTTGCACCAGTGCGCCAGGCAGCTCCACACTCTGACAACGGCTCGCTTTTGAGCGTCGCTTTTTGCCTTTAATTTACGTGCACGTTGCTTGATCACTAGAGGCTGGCTACGTTTCAGCAGTTCTTGGAACTGGATGGCGTTGGAGGGCAGCTCCAGCAGTGCGCTCCATATAATGAAACGATATTTGGCTGGATAACAACCATACTCAGCGAGCATAGCTTCCAGCCTATCACGTTTCAGCAGCTTTCGCAACTCTTGATTCATTGAGCCACTGATGAGGCGAGACAGCTTTGCCGTAGGTTGCTTCAGTGCAGCACGCACGTGTGAAATGCACTTGCCCTGCGCATGTAGAGTATTATATAGGCGGCAAATGGACCATACGTTCACCTCACCACTTTTCGACAATATGCTAAACAGCTTGCCATCGTTGCTAACACTTATGCTAACAGCATTCGAGCGTTGCACGATTAATTTATAATCCGTCTGCTGCAGATCCAGCATGATGGCCATGCCAGTGGCTGTGACGGCAAATAGAATACGATTCTTTGGCTGGGCAAGCAGCATGATTTGACACAAAATGAAATCGCGCAGCTTGAAGATCTTTTCCATGTCAAGGGATGCTGTGTTGAGCATCAGCAGATATCCATCCACTGTGCTTAGCATGAGTTTGTTACCATTTGGCGAGAAACTATAGGCAAGTAGTTTGCCATCGGAAAAAAGCGGATCATCGTACTTGAAGGCCAGCTCATCGTCCAATTCCTCGTCCTCATCGCATTCACCACGTAAAACAATCTCTGGTATCTGTTGTCTGCCACCTCGCATCCAACGCAGCTTGCGATCGCGTGCTTTAATCGGTTGCGAAATATGCAACGTTTCGAGATTGCTGGTGGACCAGAGATGAATCGAGTCATTAGTGAAGCAAGTGAAAAACTTATCCGAGTTGGGCAAGAAACTGGCAAACTTCAAAGTGAACTTTGACTGATCAAACTGAAGTCTATGTGACAATGCCAACGTGGTGAAGTTGAATAGGACAGCTGCAGTCCCTAAGCGTATTAGAGCATTGCTTGCACTGCAGCTCTCGAGTTTATTTCCAAATGATATTTCATCAATGGCTGCATCGCCGACTTTTGTATGTTGCATTGTGGACTTGTCCACATTGATCGTAAAGGCATGGCCCAATTCAGTGCCAACAATGTATTCACTGTGATGCAGTGGTGAGGCCAGCACCATTGTTACCTCTGGTACCCTGAAATCCAGACGCCAATAGCGTTTGCATACAAAGTCAAAGATGTAGATGTTGCCGCTGTGGATGGAAAAGAATCATTGCCAGATTTATCTATAGACATAACCAGTCAGTCTTACCGCCTATCAATGACAACCAGTTTGTTGCTCATCTCATTAAAGCAGCAAGCAGCAATACGAATCCTTAGCTCCTTCGTCACACATTTAATGGTATTGTGCACGGTGAGTATGTTTCTAAATAAAAGAAACATATGATGCGTTATATTTATAATCAGAAAAACTATATTGTATCTACCCCTCTTCGTTTTGCTTCAACTTAAATGGATATTTGTGCATGGGTACATCATTTAAGACATCTTTGTTTGGCTGTGGCTCACCGCTGAGCTCCTCTTCATATTTGCTATGGCCGCTGTCCGTGGAGGCATCCTTGGGCATAACCTCTTCCCAATCTGAATCCTCATTCGTATCATATTCATCATCTTCCACTTTATTTTGGGTAATATTTTCTTTCGAAGTGGGTCGGAAATAATCTCCGTGAAATGAAATATTTTTGGCTGGAATTTCCATAGCTGCCAAACTTAAAAAAAAAACAAACAAACAATTGACCCTGTTTGGTTCTCGAGCGAACTGGCGCAGCTGAACCAATACCTATCGACTATCGATATATTGAGATTGCTGCAGGCATTACATCAAATATGCGGAACCAGTTCAATTTGTAAATATTTATGAACTGTTAGGTTTATATATTATTAGCAACAAAAAGAATATATTTATACATATGCAACTGAAATGAGTTCATTCTATTTGAAATATGCAGAAGATATGTACATATATGTATTGACATCAGCTTCACACCGATGACAAAAATTCGGCTGGTTTTCATTTCCAATTGTAATATAAAAAGTTATTTTCCTCATGGTTTATAACTATTATGTATATTATATCAATTAAATAATTGTTATATGAATATATTTATTAATGTGAGATTGACTGGCGTCTGGGATGAAACTAGCTGCATCCAAATTGCTACATCCGATAATTATAGACGTTCGCTTAAAATTAAACTCGACTCTCATTTAAAACATGCCTCCGTATGACCCATCGAAGCCATCATCACGCATGGCATAGCCAAACATGGTTGAGTAGTTTATAATGTTTCCCATCAGCGTCAGTATGCACGCAGTCCAACTTATCTAGAGGATTACACAGAGATTAAGCTATCATAAATATATATTATTCCGTATTTCTTCGTATGGAACTTACGACAGCCGAATGGGCCAAAACGATTGGCAAAGCAAAGGCGCTCAACACCATACCAGACGTTAGGAATAGGGCGAATTCAGATTTTGGATTCGTTTCGTTGTTTGGCGTAGTCCGTTTCGATATGAAGACTGGCAACACAGACAAAACATAAAATAGCAGCACAAAGAATGGATAGAATATCTTAGGTGTGGGCAGCGCACAGGCCAGGATTAGGAATGTCATTCCCAAGACCGTCATAAATGCGCATATAATCAAACTGAAACAAAAAGTGCAAGTTATCAAGCGCTGGAAAACCACATATGTATGTATGTAGATATATTTAATGTTGCGACTTACACTGTGGGTGTTAGTATTTTTGTTGTTGTTGGTTCGATGGTAAGCGGACGGCGGCAAATGTGTTGAGTTGCATAAAGTAAACCATGTATGTAGATAAAAGATTATTAGTCTATATTGCCAGCACCGTTATGGCGCAATTATTACCTTTCTCTGATCCCATTTTATTTGTTTATAGTTTTTCTTTGTGGCCTGACTAAAAAATGATTCACGAATAACAATGATTAAGTATCGATAATAAATGTGTATTAAAAGTAGTATTTTTATAATGCAATATTTTTTAGGGCGTTTTTCTAAGAAGCGCGTTTTCAATGGGGTATTCTTTAAATTTAAGTATAAAAAGTAGTAAAGATTTTAACAACAAATTTATGTAGTCGTGAATTTCTAATTGACAGATAAAGCAATAAAATATAGTTAGCTTTAAGTATATGTATTAAAAGAAGGGAAAGTATTAAATAATTAGACTTATCGAGATCGACATATTACACAAAGAGAAATCGATATTGTTATCGTATGTTAAAGCTTAAATATATTTAAGCGGCGTTTAATATTTTATTTTTATTTATTTTTATTTTATTTTATTTTATTTTATTTTACATGGCATACTCATACTGATATTTCTGTTAACTCTTTACTTGGGCCTTTCTATATTAAGTGGAAAGTCAAAGATGCGCAGCATTTATACATTCCTGTGAATAGAAAGCTTTCGGGTTGAAAATTCATTGATAAAAATAAATTGCCCTATCCCAAACGGCAATTGTGGGGTTGCAAAAGTACATGTCAAACATCAAGTGTGTATAAGGCTGTGTGTGTATGTGTGTGTGTGGGTATGACGACGTAGCGGCCACCTGCTAGCTGTTCAAGCAGTCGAATCTGGCTTCGGCTTTTTCATGAATGCATGAATGTTTATTCAAAGAATCCCTGCACACGCACACGCACACGCACACACACACACAGACGCACAGTCCTGTTCGGACGTGTCGAGCTTTTTTGTGTAGCGAGCCGAGCGCATGCGCTGAGCTGCCTTCCGTGCGGTTTGTTGTTGGGTTTGGCCACAAAAGCTGCCCGCAACATTTAACAGCGCGGGGGCGGACATAACATTTGCGTCACAGCTACCAATTGCTGCCTTTGCCTGCTTTTGGGCTCATTCAGTATAACGGTATACGTCGGCGATTGAAGAACCCAAACAGCTAAGAACGACAAGAGTAAAACGTTCTCCCAGTAATTGGCAGCAGCAGCCACACAAGTTTCCACAACTGAATTTCACTCCAATCTGAGAGAAAAGTGCAACATTTGACATTTGTGGCACCCGGTGCAGGTGCAATTGTAGCAGCCATTCAAATATCCGCGAGAAAACTGTCGAGATTCCAATTCCAGTCGAGGAAATTGCTACAAAGCAAGAAAATATTGCACGCCCACGCGAATTCTGTGACCAGCAGCTGCCTGCTAATTGTATGCGCGTGTGTTCGTGTCTGTGTTTCTGCGTGTGTGTGTGTGTGTCCGTGTGTATTGGTGTGAAAATCAATAAACTCTAAAGGCTGAAAGGGCAACAGCAGCTATGCACGGCTCATATTAACACCGGCCATATGGTAACCAGTTGCCAAGTGTCTATACCGAAGTGTTAATTGAAAATAATAAAAAAAAAAAAAACAAGAGAAAAAAACAATTATATTGTTAAAAAAAAACAATTAAACGGCAATAAACAGTTAAGAGAAAGAGTCAACGATACAACAATATGGTCAAGCGAATGGAAATAAGCTGCGCACTGATTGCAATACTCATGTGCAGCATATTGGGTCACTGCGAGATGTCCGTTTACCCAGGTACATATGCCTAAAAATAGCACAAACCAGCACACACATACCGCACCACTTACCGCCAGTTAGATGTACGATTGTGTGTTTCTGCGTGTGTGTGTGTGGGTGGGTGTGTGTGTGTGCATGTCATTTAAACTTTTGCGTCGTGAATGGGGCTGTAGGGCGCAAGCAGCCGCTTGCCACTTCGTTTTGTGTATACTCTATACTAGATATGCATGAGTATAGTATAAGTGTATGTATATATATATATATATATATATATATATATATATATCTAGCATCAAATATGCACGAATCAAACCAAAACACCCTAACCCACATACAGTTAAAAAGCTGCAGCGACAGCAGTTGCCGTCTATCTGTGTGTGTGTGTGTGTGTGTGTGTGTGTGTGAATAGGTGTGTAAGCCATAGCCAGACCATATGCCGCCCACACTATATATAGTCTATCGCCTGCTGGCTGCTTGAGTTCGAGTTAGTTGCAGTCTCTGCTTAACACGCTTTTTTATAGCCTACTTTTCAGGGCAGCGCTGAAATTGTAATCAAGTTTTTCCAAGCACGTCACGGCCCCTCTCTAAGTGTGTGTGCGCGTGCTTGGGTGTGTGCTAATGTGTGTGTGTGTGTGTGTGTGTGTGTAGTAATTGGTCTATTTTAAGGCATTGGCAATTAAATTGACTTTCTGTTTGTCTATTCCGGTAGCATATTTAGTTTTATTTGGGCGTGTTTGCCGCTGGCTCCGGCCTTGCCTCCTTTTCCTTTGCTTTGTGCGTTTTTGTTGCGTTTTCTATTTTTGGCTCTGCTTTTATTTTTGAACAGCAACTGGCACGCAATGGCCGTCGTCTCATTAGCATTAGCGCGTTCGCGCACTCTTTGACATTTTAGCATAATGAGTGCCCATGTCCATGTCCATTTCCACGCCCAGCTGCGTTCAATTAATCAATTGCATTTTCTCTTACTCCCCTCGGCCAGGCCTTCGACGTCGCCCCATCCAACAATCGCCAATGGAGCCGCAGCGCTATGAGCAGCTGATGGAGGATCATGCTAGGCGTCGCCTGCAGCAGCAATTCGAGCAGCAGCTGGAGCTAATTAATCAGCAGCTGTTGCGTCAGCGGCAGTTGCTGAAGAACGAACAGTATCGCCGGCAGCAGGAGGAGGCCAAGGTGTTGGCCGAGATGAAGAACGATTACGACAGCAACAACAACTTGAATAATCAATACGATCAATACGACAATGTGGAGGGGGACGCGGCATATGGCAGTCCGCTGGACAATGTGCCCGACGTGATGCGACCGCCGCTGCCCAACTTCGATAGCCTGGACAACAACTACAATCGCATTATACCTGGGCCATCGCGTGGACGCATCGCCTTTGCCGTCGGGCCGAACGATGCGCGCTTCTTCGATACGGCTAACGATTTGTCGGGTGAGCTGGACTCGCGTGCCCTGGACGATTATGAGGAGTACGCACCGGTGCCGGATGCCGGCGCCGAGGTGGTGACTGCCAAGAACAAGCCCCTCTCAACTGTGCAGTCCGCACCGAAGCCGGTCGAGCCACCTAAGCTGCTCGACACGGCCATCGCCAACTTCCATCGCATTAAGCCTCAATCGGCAGCTGCTGCCGCCGTTGCGGGCGTCAATCTGCCCCAGTCCAAGGACTCGCCCAATGAGATAAACGCGCTGATTGATAAGCTGCAAAAGCAAAGCAAATCCTCGCCTTTGGCCTATGCTGTCAACACAGCTGATGCCAACGAGCAGCTCGTACTGCGTCAGCATCTGGGCATGAACAGCGAGATGGGCGTCTACCTTGTGGCCCTCATTGCGGGTGTCAGTGCGGCGGTCACTGTGGGACTTTTGGCTCTGGGCGTTACTTGGTGAGTTTTAGAAATAGATGTGCACGATAAATGAAAGGTGTGACAGATATATGCAATATATGAAGATCTGATTCAAATTGAAGATAATGAGAAAAAATATTGACTCAACTCAGTGGAGAAAGTCAACAGTATTTACAACAGCAGATGGGGATAGGGAAGACGTAAAAGAAGCAGATTCATTATTCAGCAACTAAAGGAAATGAAGTTTTCTTAATATTAACCAAACTTAAATATATTGTATATTAAGGGTTTTTACAACGAGCTTACATATGTAGCCTATAAATATTACGTATACGACGGAGCCGAAAAGATTAGCGTGATAGCAATTTACATAATATATATATATATATATATATATATATATATATATATATATATATATATATATATATATATATTTATAATAAATATATATTTACATATATAATAACTTATATATTATTTGAAAAGAAAACATAACTTATATTAAAATATAATATTCATCAATATTAATACCCGCATGCTCGCCTAGTCTAAATATATTTTAAATATTACGTATACGTCGCAGAGTAGCAGGAGCAGATGACGTGTGTACACACGCTTAAGCAGGAAACAGAATTAACCAGAATTGCTTGAATACTACGTAGACAAAGCTGAGGAATCGAACTTGAGTTATTTTTATTACTTAACTCATTTCCATTGCTTAACAAATATTTCCAATTGAATTTCTCTTACTAAACAAGAAATTATATAATATATATATATATATATATATATATATATATATATATATATATATATATATATATATATATATATATATATATATATATATATATATATATTAATTTCTCCTTGCATAACTAACCCATTTATTGCCCGGCTCTCACAGGTTCCACAACCGCAGCAAAGCCGCTGCAGATGTCGATTATCCCGCTTATGGCGTCACCGGACCCAACAAGGATGTCTCACCCTCGTGCGATCGCAAGCTGGCACAGAGCGCTCAAATGTACCATTATCAGCACCAGAAGCAACAGATCATAGCCATGGAGAATTGCCAGGCGACCGATGGCAGCTGCGGCCTGTCCGACGTGGAGAGCGACGACGACAACGAGGAGGGCGACTATACTGTCTACGAGTGTCCTGGCCTGGCGCCCACTGGCGAAATGGAGGTGAAGAATCCACTTTTCTTGGACGAGACGCCGGCTACACCTGCAGCTGCAAATGCCAATGCCAATGCCAATACAAATGCCAATGCTAATGCCAATGCTAATGCTAATGCTAATGCTAATGCCAACAATGCCGCTCCCAATAACAACAACATTACGCAAGCCACACCCCAACAGCCGGCCACACAGAAGAAGGGAACGGTCAAGCCGAATATGAATCTGTTGAGTGCCGCGGCCAATGCAGCTGCCGCTGCTGCTGCCAAAGCCGCCGCCAGCGAGGAGAAGAAGGAGAAGCGCAAGAGCAAGAAGTAAATTGTGTGTGAAAGGGACAATGAACAGTCTCAGTCTATCTCTTACTCTCCCCCTCTCTATCTCTCTCCCTTGGCCTGGCTTGGTTAAGTAGAACTGATCCATTTTGTCAGCCAATGATTGCACATGAGACACACTGACACATACACTCACACAGGTACGCGTATGTACAGAACACACACACACATACATACATACATACATACACAAACACATACACAGATACGCGCGCGTTTGTATAGATTATGTATTCCTAAAGAAAGTCGCTGGAATGAAATTCCTCGAGTCAACAACTAGCTTGAACAGCACAAACAAATCTCTCTTAACTTCCTTGGCCCCCACTTTTGAGTGTAAGTCCTTAACTTATTATGTATATGCATTATGTATCGTTATCGTATCGTATCGTATCATAATCGTGCATGGCTATGGTGTAAGACATGCATATAATGTCAACTTTCCCGATCCCCTCGTGCCCTCCTCTTGCAATTGTTACCTGCTGTGTGCATCGATGTCGAGTCGAGTTCAGTCGAGCTATTGCGCAGCATTACGTGCTGTGCGGCTGTCAATCAAAAGCAGAAAATATTGCGCATAAAAAGAACACATTTATTATAATCGAAGAGTCCCCCTCTCCCCTATCCCGTTACACAATCCCCCCCACTCCTTGCATCATATGCTACTGATTCAATTTAAATACAATCCAAACGATGTGTACTTATTTATATTGTATTGTATTTTAACATTTTATTGTACTTTATATCAACAACTCACTAACAAGAATCAATTTATGAGAAAACAAAACTATTTTAAAGTCTGCATATTGGCATTGGAACAAGAAAAAAAAACAAAACAAATATATAAATTAAAACAAAAATTATATTATAATTATTATGTACATGCATATGTATGTATGTAACATACATATATATATATATGCCTATTTGTGTAATTATTGTAACATACTTATATACAAAAGTCTAACGAAATTAATTACTTATGGTATTTATCCCTTCCCCTTCCCCCTACCCTACTTTTTATCGTACTACGCTTTGTGATCTTCAATTATCTGTGTCAATTTAGAAATACAATTCTGGTAACCAAAAAACAAACACACATACAAAAACATGTACATGTATGTATATGTGTACACTTATATATGTATGTACGTACTTATCATATATATATATATATATATATATATATATATATATATTGGAACTATTTGAAAGGCGTTGAATTATTTACAAGTATAACTTAACAATAATTTCCAGCACATTCATGTAAAGTAAATGAAAAACGACTGATAACACACACAAAAAAAGAGAAACACGCGTCTATTGTACAAACAAAAATGAAAAGAAAAGAAAACTAACGAAATTTATTTATTAATTAGCGAAAAATTTAACGAAATTAAATTAAAAGTAGCTGCTCCACGTTCCAAAAAAAAAAAGAAAAAAAATTAAAAAAAAAGCGAAAAATAACAAAAATATTAGCGCAAGATTTTTCTCAATTGCTGTAAATAAACATGAAACAAACAAATATATAACATATAACATATATATACATATATATATATACATATATATATATATATATATATATATATATATATATATATATATATATATTTAAACATAAGACACACACACCAACAACAACGTAAACAATTGCGGCCGAAACAATATATTAAAGACGCTAGAAGAGAAACTCAAGAGTTTAAAAATAATACAACTTACAAAGAAATACAATAATACGAATAATAAAAAAAAAATATAAAATATAACTATGGAAAGAAACGAAAATAAGGAGTCTTCAACTGCTAAGCAGCTTGAATTAAAGCATGGAAAAACTATTTTATATTGTTTTCAACATAACTAACAATTGGAATTGTACTTTGCTACAATAAAAAAGAAAAACACAAAAAAACCAACTGCAAACGAAATGTTGAGTTTGAAATATATATTTTATGGTGTATTCCGGAGAAGGTCAAGGCGGTAAACCAAATATATATATATACATACATACATATATATTTAAATATATGATTGATATCTTGAATGAAATCCAAAAAATACATAACATATATTTATGCATAAAGAATATAATTTAATTTATTTATGTATTATATGATAACCATAATAACACAAATTATACAATATGCATACAAAATAAACTAAACTAACCAAAATGTATGGCATTTTTAATGAATTTGCAATATATACGCTTATCTTCATATAATTCTGCATTCAATTTAAATTGCAGTTTGGCGCGCATTACATAGAGCTGCCATAGTTCAGTTTTTAATTGGCGCTGCCAACTTGCTTCAAACTTACTGCTGTAAAATGAGACTAGTTATTTTTGTGTTTCTGTTGGGCTGGTCACACTGCAAGAACAGAAGCCAATCAGTAATTGCGACAATAATAATTCGATGTGCGTACGCCGCGCGCGTTTTTATTTCATATTAATTAATTAAATACTATTTCAAGTCTTGCGGGCAACGAAAACGTGCGCGTAATCGGTGCTGCCGTCACTTCATATTTTCATATATTGCTGTGCGTGTAGAGAACGAGGGTGAAACATAGTTAAAACATAGCTACAGCTGCAGTGCCTGTCAATTATGCTTGGCTTCCCTAATACAGATGCTGCTGCTGTTGTCGCTGCTGCTGCCATCGTCGTCGTCGCTGTTGTTGTTTAGGTAAGTTTTATTTTGCTTTTATTTTTGGGGCGTCTACAGGCGCAAAACTATAAATAAGTGTCTCGAGATGCAGTATGCACTGTCTGCTAGCCTGGCGCGGCCCACAACTTTGTCGTATTCGCTATCAAGTGCAAATATTTTCGTCGTTTTATTTTATGTATTTGGGCGTACTTGTCGATTACGAAACTGGGCGGGCAACTAGTGTGAGTGAGTGAGAGGGATAGGGACAGGAAGGCGCTTTGCATACGATGTGCTAAGCATTAACGAAGGTACATCCGAAACTTGCGTGCGACCCGGGCCTCTGGGTAGGGGTATTCTTATTCATTGCTATCGATTTAGTTAGGGGTGTGTTGTTGTTGTTGTTGTGGTTCCGTGGCTAATTTGCGTTATATTGCCGGTGAATGAATAGTACGTGATTCATCGCTTAGGCAAATCAATAAAGTAAAAAAAAGAACATTTAGCGTCGCTTCCTTGGTGATAAACTTGAGCATATTAGATCATGTGATAAGCAAATGTTATCAGACACCCACGAAGTGTAGACACCGAATACGTATATGTGTATTATACACACACACACACAGTGCTTAGCAACGCCCCTGAGCATGAAATTTGAGTTTCACTTTGTGGATATATTTTCCAGCTGTTGTTTTGCTTACTTGTTAAACAGGATGTGAAGACAGATGCTGATGCAGAGCAGGCAAGCCTGGTTGCCTGTCCAGATGTTTCTGCCTGCCATTTCAAGGCTCCATGCGTAGCATTGTTATTGCACAGCACTTGCTCTAGTCCTCTTTCTCTCTCTCTCTCTCTCTCTCTCTTTCGCCCACTCTTTTTGTTGCCCTCCTGTGTGCAGGCACTCAAGAAGTACGCACACTTATATGTATGTATATTGGTTGCGTTTCTAGTTTTCTAGGCTTGACCCACTTTAGAGCGCGCGGATCACAGAAAGAGAAGAAAACAAGTGAGAACAATGCAAGCGGCTGTAGTCGACGGCGAAATACTGTGCCTAATATTGAATAAAAAAGAAAACGAGAAGATAAGAAAACTCTTCCTGGACAGATAAGCCTCAAACTGACTGAGCTGAATGATGAATAGAGATGGGGATTATACTTCTGGTTTTTTGCTCGATCTCTGATGAAGGTTGTCACTAATCTAGCTGAATAGGTTTTTTTAACCGACTCATTTTTATGTAGGTCAGACAGACAGCGTACCTATATACCTCTCATATTCACATTATATACAGCGTATATCAACAAAACGCAGCGCGCTGTCAGCAGAAAGCAAAACCCCAGAGCCAAGCTCATTATTCTATATCGCTTGGCCTTCCTTCGTCTCGGCTCAATTTGGTTTTTGTTTTGTTTCCAGTTGCAGTTTTCATTGTAGTTTCTCTCGTCTATGATTACAAGTGCTTATTACCCACGCTCATACATGTGCACACATATATATGTCATTATTATATATTGTATATATACATATATGCTGATAGTAATGCTCAGTGTAGTGTTTATATATAAACACTTTAATGCACATATGCTAAACTGCACTTGCCTTGCATTTGCTGCTGATAAGCGACCAAAAGAGCCCCTTTAGCTGTTTTTAATTCAAGCTGAATGAAAAGCAGAAACTGCGATTTGGCAGCTCAATGAATGCACTTGTTTTTATAGTACAGTGTGTATAGGCTTGGAGTAAAGATGAACAATGAATGAAATAGTGAATAGTGAAATAGTTCTTTTATAGTATAGTAAAAGTATAGTTACAATAAAGACAAGACTTAAGCCTTCTTATGAATTCCAATTAATATCGTAAAATTCGTATTTCCACATTAAAATTTGTAAAATATGTGATAAACCAAGGAGTGGAAATCAGGCTAATAAACCAAATTTCAAGGCGTCGAGTTGATCCCAGCCACCGACAGCTCTTTTCATTATCCAACAATAAATAATTGAGTGCAAAGTTAATGCCAGCAGCTATTAAAATGATATTCTAAGATGAAGTAAATATATTTCTCAATGCAAAAATGAATTATGGCCAAACTAGCCTTGGCAGGGGTCTTATAGGCGTGTTGCCTATAGCCACAGTTTACTGTACGTTTGTATGCTTGTGCATGCACTTTTCACAATCACAATCGCATTGCCAGCGTTCGAAGGTTAATTCATGCACTGACACCTATACATATTTATGTGTATATATTAAATATATATATATATTTATAACGGGGCATTTCCATTTTAAAATCAAATCTGTGTCGCGGTTATTGAACTTGACGATGCCATCGCTGTCATCTCTGGCGACATCAACTGACCTTGCCCGCGCCAACAACCCAAATAAGAAAAGACAGAACTTAATGTAGTAAACGTTGACGTCGAAGAAGCAGCATAATGATATAGAACTGTTGAATGATCTAGCCGAGGGTCAACCAGGGGTCCACAGCTAAAGTGTTAGCCAGCGAAAGTTGAAAGGCGCATTCCACACACTGGCCCCAGCATTTATCAGAGGCAATTAAAGACGCCAACACACATTCCACTGATAGGGGGACATCCACACACACACACACACACACACACACATGTATATATATATACTCTACATACGCTGGCTGTATATTCAATATTATATATATCGGAAAACAGTTCATATATTACGTATAAATATATTAAAAATTCAATAACAGATGCAGCTGACTGGGGAACTGCGCATTATAGTGTATTTAATGTGCGGCATTCCGTTTGAAGCTTTTCTTTTTCTTTTCCTTTTTGTATTTTATTTAAATACAGCTGCAGCCTGATAAACAAGCTATAGTCAACTTTGATTTCCGCGAACTTTGCAGCTGTTTTGTTTGTTTTGCTTCACGAAATTTATGTAAATACAATAAACATATTTATTGGGCTACACATATGACTCTATACATGTATGTGTGTCCGTAGGGTGTGTATGAGGGTGTGTGTGTGTCTGTGGATGTGGGGTGGTTGGTGTAGCCGTTGGTGGGCGGTGGCCGTAAACAAAAAGCGCCCAACAGTAGCGACGCCTCCACACATTCATGTCCCTGACCACAATATCATTTGTTATTATACAAATTATAATGCATATATATATATGTATGTATGTATGTACAGACAAATATATATTGTAGGGGTACTTATGTCTAGGTACATATTGTGTCTATAGCCAGGCAGATCAAAGCCAAAGCAAAACAAACGCCAAATATATTTACATATCTCGACCTGTTTATAGGAACAAAACGTGGGAAATTTGTAAATCTAAATTCAACAGCGAGAACAATTTAAAGGCTCGTAACTTAGACAAAATAAGCAACACACACACACACACATACACGTGGACAACTACACACACTCACACACGTGATGGCAGTTAATTTTCTTTAATTGCATTTGATATCTTTACAAATTGTGCTCCATGCCAAAAACAATGCTAAAATATTTATTCATTCGCTCAACATATATGTATGTAGGTATATCTAGATAGATGTATATCTCATGTATATTTGTTTCGGCAATAGTACAAATAGTCAATAAAAATCCATTTGCTGAAAACTTGAGGCAGTCTGGAAAATAATTCATTTGCGCTTTTGTCTTGCCAGAAAATGTATTGTTTTTTTTCCTTTATCTGAACATTAAGAGCAAGTGTTTTTTCCTTTGCTTGGTTCTTTTCCATATATCTGTAATGGAAAAGGCAGATTGAAATGTTTTTCGTTTTTTGTAAAACCCGGAGAAATAATGATTCCATATACTAAAGTTTACATGTTTATTTGTAAAATCAACTTAGCATGCCATGAAAATTTTTTTTGCAATCGTCTTACAGTTAAAATTTTTTTGTTTTTGCATATATATTTATGAGTGTCTGCACAGCTGGATTCCTTCGGAGAAAAAGTATTATAAAGTGTCATCATATGAGTTAGCTTTGGACCGCAATCATTTAGTTTATTCAATTCAGTGTCGATGCTGTTGTTTATATGAAATATTGATACAAATTGGCGTTGCTTCTGAGTAGTTTATGAAAACTTCCAATCAAAGTGCTGACCATTTAACATATATAAATATGCATATATATAACAAACTAACTTGTTTACCCGAAATTTCTTTGGAAGTTTGAACAAATAAACAAATGGTTTCTGTTGCTTTTAATCGATAAGAGTCACATGAGCAATATGTATGGCTAACTATCGATTCGGTTTGCAAATTTGAATCATATATATATATATATATATATATATATATATCTTGCTTGGCCTGGGCTACGCATACCAATCGAATCGAAACGTCATTGCATTTGCTGTGTGGAATGGAATGATTATGAGTTAATTGAAATTAATTAGACGGGGTCGCCGTCAGACAGTCTTTGAGAAATGTGTGGCATCAGCACATAGATATCTCTATATCTCTATATGCCTTATGGCTTTCTATATAAAAATAGATATAGATATAGCTACGTGTATATACATAATTGCATGTGTCTTGTTATTAGAGCTTTCACAGCAATGTGTGCGCTATGGAGGAGAGTGTTTTATATCAAAATTGAAGGTTATTTAATGCGCGAATGCCTCAATAGAGTAAAGGATAGAGGATAGCTATACCCTCTGGGCAAGATACTATCGAGCAACAAACAGATCGCCCATAGATATTATGGTTTCTTTTGTATATCCATATGAAGCAGGGTATCTACCTGTCGAGCACATTGTTATACTGTCTATATATTATATGAAAAGTTCAGTTTCTTCTTTATATCTGCTGCTGGGTATCTGCATGTCGAGCACACTGCTACACACCTACTTGTTATATTGTCTATATATTTATATTATATATAATTTGGGGCATCCGTAGGGTTTCTCTTCGCTGCATTCTAAAGCAGAGTTCATTGACCGTTTTGGTGACTTGTTTTTATTTATCCACGTAAAACCTTTCCGCTGACTCTGTGCATATCATTAGCTTCACATGTTGTTGTTGCTGTTGCTGTTGCTGCTCTTGTTGCATTGGCACCCCCCAAAATATGTGAAAAGGCAATCGACAGCTACAACGGTAGCCGCTGCTGCCATAAAAGACCAGATCCAGGTCTCTCTTCGTGCCGCTTGCCGCGTGACTCAGTTTGTTCGCTGCTGTGGAAATCGAGCAGCGAAGCGTGCCACACGCCTCACCACCAGTTGTGTCTGTTCCTGTTGTTGTTATTATTGCAGTTGCTGTTGTTGTTGTTTCATTATGTTGTTGTTCTGCATTGTGGCTTTGGCTGCAGCCACAGTAGAAAATTGTATTCAGTAAACATAAAGGCTACCCACCGACCACACGGTGCTAAAGCCAAACTTTAAATAGAAGTACTAGCATATACAAAGTTAAAGCAATTCCGTAATAATATATATATATAAATTATTATTTACTTACAGCTTAGTAGACAATTGGTTTACCAGAGGCATTTGCCATGATGCGCTATTCGGAAATATCGCGCGACCTCTCTACGGATAATCTGCGCTACACAGAGGTTAGTTTCCTCATTCACGCTCATACGTAACCCTTAGTCATATTTGTCTATGATATACACAGATCAGCAGAAAACCTACAGCGGACTATGTGAGCTACGGTGGGCAAACTTTTGTGACGGCCTCACCCACACAGACACGTTGCCAGACGCAGGCTTCGCCACAGCTGCTAAGGCAGCAGTCGAAGCAGCGCAGCTCCAATGGCAATGCACACACCATGGCCTGTTTGCGTCAGGATAAAGGAGCAAAGGAACTGCACGCGGAGCAGACGCAGACACAGCAACCAGTCAGCAAAACATTGAACATCAAGAGCACACGTCGCAAGAACTCCATCGGCTGTTTGACCAGCTTTAGCTCGTCGCCAGACTCGCCCGGTTGTTACTACAGCATAGCGTAAGAGCGCAAAGCTAATTGAATTAAATGCAATATATATGTAGCTAAATTAATGCAATTTCTCTTCTGGTTTGCAGTACAACCGCGGCGCCAGCGAACAAATCACAGAGTTTGCCAGCGCATGGCTCCATTAAGCAGCTGGATGCGGTCATCCTGAGTGCATTGCGTGTACCCGCCGATGTGCTGGCCAATCAGATAACGCTGCTCGACTTTCCCGTTTTTGCGCTCATACAGCCCGATGAGCTCAGCAGCTGTGCGTGGACCAAAAAGGACAAGCATGTGGTGACGCCCAATATTGTGGCGTTTACCAAGCGCTTCAATCACACCAGCTTCTGGACAGTGCAGGAGATACTCAATGCCGAACAGCCCAAGCAGCGTGCAGAGATCATGACACACTTCATTAAGGTAAATACAAATATCTCGATCATAAGTGAATTATTTATTAATGAGTTTATCTTACAGGTGGCCAAGAAACTGCACGAGCTGAACAATCTGCATTCGCTGTTCGCTATTATCTCGGCCATGCAAAGCGCCAGCATTTATCGTCTGAAAAAGACCTGGGCCTGCTTGTCCAAGAAGGATCGACAGTCATTCGAGCGCTTGAGCGATATATTCAGCGATCAAAATAACTGGGCTAATTTACGCTCGTATTTGGAGAGTCTTCGTCTGCCTTGCATACCTTATTTGGGTCTCTTTCTAACAGACTTGATTTACATCGATCTGGCTCACCCGCATAAGGGAGGCCTTGAGCCAGAGCAGCGGCGCAATAAGATGAACAATATATTGCGGGTCATCTCCAACTATCAGCAATCTAATTATCAGCACATCCAGCCGCACGAGTCCACGCAAAAATATCTCACCTCCATACGCTACATTGAAGAGCTGCAGAACATATTTGAGGAGGATCAATACAAGTAAACGGAACTACTCTAATTAAGTCAATGTGAATTATAAACTGATTTTGTGTATCAATTTAAACAGACGCTCGTTGAGCCTGGAACCCGCCTCACCCTCTGGTCCCAGTTCGTCATCGTGCAGCTCGAAGGAATCATTCAATGTGGAATCGGTGACACCAGCTCTTGGCTGCTTGAATCTATCGCCTGCCAAGACCATAGGCTCCATGCGCATGGCCAGTGGAACAAAGTTTGTGCCAGGCCATCGCAAGTGCCGCAGCCTGGGCACCAAGTAAGTTAGCAATTGCATTCATCGCTCCAAACTCATATCTCTTCGAGCGCATATTCTAACTGCCAGTCAAACACCGTGTTTCGTCCCAAAAAGAAAAAAAAAAGAAATCAAAAATCAACTTTCTATTTCGTTTATTTTAAACATCACTCGACACAAAACTCTTCACTGTGCAATTGGACTGACCGTTGGGGGTGCCAAACAAACGTTAACATTTTACTCTCTCAACATTCCTTTACTATTAATATTGTTATTATTATATCGATTGATTGTGTCTTGTACATGTCCACTTATGCTTTTTGCTTTTCGCTTTCGTTCTGTATCTTTGTATCTGTACCTTGTATCTGTTTTCGTAACCGCAACTGCTACTGCAATTAGATTTCGCAGCAGCAGCCTGCCGCGCAACTTTGCACAAAGGTGTCAGTGCTGCATTGTAATGATTGCGCCGGGCATTGGCACAATCTCCAACAAGCGCTGCAGATGCCGCCGGTGAGTGCCTACGTAGCCTACGTAGCCTATAGCCTATATAGCTAGGATATGTAATTCAACATTTTCTATTCATTTTCTAATCCTTACTTTCATCAGTTTGTGTGCACGGACCCAACTTAAAATGCTTACAAAACAAAAATCAAGACTCATCATCCATCACACAAACACAGTACAAGATATACAAATGAGACTTCGGATTCCCGAAGATTACGTGACCTTGCAGACATTTTTATCAATATATAGTGTATAGCAGTTTGCTACTCTTTTAATGAATATAAGCTTAATAAATTTGTTGATTAGATAAGCGAGATTAGAATATCAAAGACACAAATATTTGTGATATAAAAACTATGTTTTATCAGTTTGTTAGGCCTATATAATATAGTCATTGCAATTTTATAACGTTTAAGTAACATAAACTAAGCATAGCTAAGCTTATATTGAATGAAGATAACTTGAATCGCAGAATTGATAAATTGTCTATATCAACTATACAACTAGACAAACCTATTTATTAAGCATCTGATCTGTTCCAATGTAATACATTTCATGCTGTGATTCTTGATACTATTATAGAGTATATAAACTATATAGTATAATATAAAAATGATCTCTGCAGGTGTCAAGCAAAAAACAAACAGAAGACACGCTCACACACACACGCTTTGCTTTGGGTGTAAATTAGCTGTATAAATTTAGCTAATTGATTTCTGTTTCATCAGCTCATCTTTGCCACATATGAACATCGATCAGCCACACACACAGAGTCGCCCACATCCACTCTTTCACACACTCACCCACCCACAGACATACTCAAACGCGCTGTTAGTTGCTTTACATTGTGTTTAGTTTTAACCCATTTGAACGCTTGTCTGCATGACGCCCCCTTTGTGAATAAACACATTCAATATTAAGGCGTGCCGACGCATCAACAACAACCACAAAAATTCAACTGATTTTCGTCTGTGCTTTCGCAGCATCTTTGGCAAAATAGCGCCAAACAATTACGATGGACATCCGCATCATTTGCATCTGGAGCACGATCTGATTGGCAACGTGCTGCCGCGCCATCATCTGCTCGACGACTCTGTGCTGGAGCACAGCGACGCCCTGTCCAATGCCGACTTGACCTCTCTGGAGAGCGCCGAGGGCATCCTGTGCGACTTTACGGGCAGCAATTGCGATCTAATGTCGCCGGAGGCAGCGGCCGCCATGCAGGGCTGTCTACGCCGCAAGACGGTGCAGAAGGAAGGCCGGAAGCCGGCTGTTGCATCGTGGCAGCGATATTGGGTACAGATATGGGCCAATTCGCTTGTCTACTTTCCGCCCAAATCGTTCAAGGGAAGCGAACGCGGTGACTTCAAGCGTGAGCCGTGCAAGGTGTGTCCGCTGGAGGGCTGGAATGCGCACGTCATCGACAATACAAAGCATAAGAATTCATTTGAGCTATACCACCGCACCCTGGGCACCGTCTACAAATTTCGCGCTGACAGTCCGCAGATGACGCACCTGTGGACGAACGCCATTTGCAAGCTGGCAACGACGCGTGTGCCAAAGCCACTGCCCGCCAATCTGATGTCCTTCGAGTGAGAGGATCAACGAAAGATATATATATATATATTTAATGATATAAATGATGTACTCAACAATTAGTTCTAATTAGCTGTTCATTTACTCATGATGTCTCACCTAACACACGACACGACTCCACACAACACAAATCAATACAACGTAGAACATTCCTGCAGCTCTCTGCTTGTTAACCAAAAACAAAACGAAACAAAAAGCCAACAAACAATCATCAATAACAACGACAACAACAAACAAAACTAACGAACAAACAAATTGTAACGATTTCAAATGGTATTTCAAAAGACTGACAGACTAGCAGAGAACAAGATAAACAAGATGAAGATGAAGATAAAGATAAAGATAAAGGTAAAGATGAAGCTAAAGCTGAAGCCGATGAAACACACTCAAACAAACATATACACAGACACCACAAATTACAAAAGATATATAATATATATTTTGGCTAAGTCGCAGTTAAGTTTAACTATTGGTTATATCTCGTCTCATTAGCCGATTTCTCAACATGTTACGAGCTGTGGCTGTAGCGATGGCCTGACTATCTCGAATGCTTTTCTCTTGTGACTTAAATGTTATTTCTTTGTATCTTGTAATTAGCTGTAAATGAAACAAACAACAAAAAACAAAATTATCATCATTTTTTTGTATGCGCGTAATTGTGCCATATTAATTTATAATTCACGAATAGTTTACAAAACACAATAGCTATATATATAGATCAATCAGAAACAAACTGCTGCACTTTATGCAAAAAAAAATACATTTGTACCGCCTTCTAATATATTTATTAATTAATTAATTAATAGTGCTTAACTACTTTGTAACAAAGAATCAAAAATGAAACTATTCAACGCATACTCGAAACGGTAAACATAGGCTTTAAATGAATTGTATGAAAGGATTGCTATCAAGATTTATCTATCTACATATATATATATATACATATATATATATAATACGTTGCATGTCTTAGAACCTAAGTTATGCCTAAGCTTAGCTATATAGTTTTATATGTTGCATGTTCTCTTTAGACAATAGAGTTTCAATCGAAATTATGTTCACTATGGGTAATAGTTACTTTACGATACATCTGTTAGATATATACATATATATATATATATATATATATATATATATATATATATATATATATTTACTTATTTAAGCTTTGTCACACGCCCCCGCAACAACAATTTGATTTGCAAGTTTTACCTTAAGCATAAAAAGAAATGCAGCAAAAAAAAGTCGATTAAAAAAAATGAAAAAAAAAAAAACTATCCAAAACTAATGCTCTTGAGTGCGCGTATTATATAATCTCGTACGTTTTTTATAACAATTTTCACGCGCAACTCGTGTAAACTACGCGAATTTGCAATTCATTTAAAAGCGCGCGCGCGCGCGCGCTACATGAATTTCAATAGGTCTCGCGAGCTATTTAACTTTAAGAGAAAAGTCTAAGAAAGTGTCAGTCGATTGCGAAACATGAATGGGTCCACAATGGAAGTCAGCCGGGTGTACAGGCACAGGTGCCATACAGCTGACAGGATGATGATGACGACGACGGAGCAATGCAGACGGAAGTGTGGGCGGATTTGCCTGTTTGCTGTTCCGCTGCTTCTCGTCGTCCTCATGTCTATTGATTCCACTGTGGGTGGCAAGACGACGACCATGTAAGTGTGTCTTGAGAGGATGTTGTGCAACAGCTTGTCCAAAACGACTTTCACTCTACTGCCAAACGCTTCCTGTTTGCCGATTGTAGTGTACGCCATACGGACACAGTGGAGCCCCACTTGGACGGCTTCTGGCAGAATAGGACCACTTGGAATGCACGCTGGGTCAAGTACTGGCGAGCCAAGCGCATCTATGAGCCCGTGTGGAAGAAGGTCTGGACACCGACCATACTCAAAGAGTGGATACCGCTGCCCAACGCGCCAGCGCCCGATGCCTGGAAGGAGCAGAAGGACAAGCACGACCTGGACTCCTACTCCTAGACTGACAAGACTGACCAACCATTAGGCATAAGGTTTATTTATTTATTTATTTGTTAATTAAACGATTTTTAAGTCTAAGACATAATTTAAGTGTACGCGCCAAAGCAAAAGTGGGCCTTACAAGCTAACGACTGGTTTGCAACTATTTACAAGGAGCCTGGAACTGGGCGGGTATTGTACATTTGTATGTATATATATAGATATGTATATATGTGATCATATATTCAATGGCGCTCTACGCGCCTGGAAACTTGAATGACTGCGTTGTTGCGGCAGCGGCGGCGGCGGTGGCAATTGGCGATTTGGCTGCCTCGAGCGTCTTGGCTTGAAAGTCGGCGCTGGCCACTGGCTTCAGTTGCGTTGGCTTTGCGGCAGACGCATTGCTGTCATCGCGTTTCCAGACCACTTTATCCTTTTCACTGGTGGCGGCTTTGTCTTTGCGATCCCAATCCCAGCCAGCGTCGTGGTGGTGCTCGTGATGGTGATCGGGCGAGGGGAACCACTCTGATATGACGACTGGCTTCCAGATTTTCTTCCAGCCAGGCACCCAGATCTCCTTCCAGCCAGGCACCCAGATTTGCTTCCATGCCTCCTTCCATTCCAGTTTGTCGTTCCAGATTTGCTTCTTGGCTGGCTTCCAGTACTGCTTCCAGCCCTCCTTCCATTCCAGTTTCTTTTCCGGCACCCAAATTTGCTTCTTGCCTGGCTTCCAGATCTTTTTCCAGTGTGACTTCCACACAACCCTCTTCTTCCATAGATCGTGGCTGGTATACTCCCAGCCCTCATGATCCTTACCCAAGTATTTCTCGCCAGGAATGCCAACCTACACAAGTTATAAGATCATTTATAATAATCTAGGGAATATAATTTGATTTTACTTCACCTTGACTAGTTCCGGTGTCCAATACTGCTTCCAGTCGGGAACCTGAATATCCTTCCATGCGGGTACCAAAATCTCTTTCCAATGCGGCACCCATATTTGTTTCCAAGCGGGCACTTGAATCTCTTTCCAGCCTGGAACCTTCACCCAATGTGGCTTATAGATCTGCGAATTGAATTAGATTAACGTTAGCTCTAAGCATATCATTGATTAGTGCCTTCACTTACCTTTTTCCACGATGGATTCCAGATTTGCTTTTTGGCTGGATTCCATATCTTCTTCCAGCCCTCCTTCCACGTGACTTTTTTCTTCCAATAGCCGGGATCGTGATGTTCATGGTGCTCGTGTATGTGCTCCTCGTGCACATCGTGGTCGACAATGCCGAGGTCGAGACCCAGGCCAAAGCCGTGGCCGATACGCTGCTGGGCGACGCTCTTGCTATTCGCCTCGGACTCGGCTGTCTTTTGATCGCCGACAGCTTTGGCATAGCCACCTCTGCTGGCAACAGAGAGCACGCCGAGTAAACCCAACTGTACGTAAAATAAACATTGTCATTAGTCATTATTATTAGTCAACATACAACAAAAACAAAAGACTTAGGCAACGAACGCGACCGTCTAGGGATCAAAGCGAATTCGCAACGATTATGGTAATTAATTAAATATTCTTCATTTGAAGCGTTAAAGCACCGCAAAAACCCGTTTTAACTGGGTCAGCGAGCTACCAACTCAGCTTATCCCATTCTGTTTTACTTGTTGCTGCTTTTCGCTTTAATATTATTCGCATGTTTTGCACTGAGAGTCCATTGACTGCGGCTGCGAGACAATAAGTAAGAGTAAAATATTACGTCAGTCTGTGTTTTACATTTTGTTGGCTGCATAAATATGCCACTTGGAGATGATAAAGTCTAACCTGGTTTCATTGCCTCTGGGTGGCATAGGTAATGTCTGTCTCTATATCGAAATTTAGGGCTCTACCTCTTTCTCTATATGGCCCAAACCTATTTATGATTTCCTTTTTTTGGTATTATGTAAATAATGGCCGCTTTTTGAGTTGTCTCCGTTTCGCTTGGCGTGGGCGTCGCCTCTGTTGCAAGTTGAAAGCTCTAAATTTGGTGCTGTGTTGCAGCTATTGGCGAGGTCAAAGCATTTGGCGTCAATTTGCTGTCGTCTTGGACTGGGTATTTCACATAATCGACCAAATCACTCAAATTTCAATTCACATAATCCCAATCAATTTGCGCACGAATGTCAACTTCGATCCGATTATGAAATGTGAATTAGCGCCAGCAAAAAAATTATCTCATTGCTAGCACTAGGAGGGGTGCTAATTGCGATTGCTGGTGGCTGTTGGCTGTTGGCTGATGGGAGTGCGTCGCAGTTTCCGCAGTGAGCCAGTGAAAGTCGTCTGCCATCTCTTGAGGGGGGCGACTGGTTTGGCCAGCCGCCATTGGATCATCGATCGTGAGGGAAAAGAGTCTGTCTTACTCCAAATGCATTTCATGGACAAGCGCTAATGAAAATATCTCGCAGCCAGCATATTTGTGCGCTTTTAATTGTTGACAATGCGATTGAAAAGCACCAAAAACAGTTGAAGATAAAAACAGAGGCAGAGGGAAGAGGCAAATGTCGTGCTATTGCCAGGTGACAATAGCTGAAGGAAAAAAGAGAGCTGGAAAATGGCTAATGACAATGAGCAAAACACGCTTTTCAGTGAATTACTGGAGATAGTTGAGATGGACAGAAGATTAGCTAAAGGATCTAGTTTTCGTTTTCCTTTCACTCGAAATGTATTTGATGGCAATCATTATTCTTATATCTAGTTACAAGCTATCTAACTGCTATGAGTAATATTTAATATGACATTTTGTTGCTACAACTCATCAGTCAAGATTATGGTATATCTATATATATATATATATATATATATATATATATATATTATATATATATATATATAATATGGCACTTATAATGTCTACAACTTTCCACTTTCGATTTGATCCAAAATCAACCCAAATTAATGAACTATTCAAAAATATGGCTTATTAACTATCTCAGGCCATTTTCTACTCTTCCCATTCTTAATTTATTTTAAATTGATCTATTATGGATTATAATTTGCTTCCTCAATTTCCTCGCATCCAGACACGCTCCAAGCAAACTTTGACATGTGAAGCATATCTGAACTATAATTTCCATGAAAGGTGTCTGTCTGTCTGCTCAATCTTCTCGCGGTTTCATAAACAAATTGTTCGCAATCAATTTGAGAAACTGCATCCAGCTGACAAATTATATTCCATTTGTTCCACTTGGCTGCCTAGACCAAGATAACAATTACAACAACACATGCAGTTTGCACTATCTGTCTCGGTTTTTTCTTTTTTTTTTTTTTTTTTTTTTGCACTGTGTTGACACATTTGGTAATTACCACAAAATGCCGCTGGATCCTCATGGCTCCCGCTTAACGCTGGCTGGGGGTTTGAAGGGCCCTCGACCGAAAACTTAACACTAATTCACTTGGGCACAAAAAAGTTTGTGGTAGAGATTATGTGGGGGCGCCACTCGCTTTGGTGGGCAACGCGCGCAACTCTTTGGGCCACTTTCGTGGATCTGACTGTCGCACTGAAGATTGGGGAGCCAGGTTAAATAGACGACGCACAGGTGCAGCCGGCGCCAAGCGCTAACCAAAACGAAAACGAAAACGAAACCGAAAAGGAAAATTAAATGAGAGCGAGAGCAGCAAGCAAAATGAGAAACGAGAGCGCGAGCCGAAGACCTTGAATTCTGATAACGGTTTTGTGTGTAAACAATGACACAGCGAGCTTTTCAGCGGCCTAAAGCTCGGCTTAGCTTGCAAGAGAGTGAGAGTAAGTGAAAGAGAGGGAGAGTGTGCGCGAGCGCGTAGGCCGGCATTTTGCTCTTGTCTTTTGTGCTGCGCATTCGCATTTGTTTGTGCTGCGACGTGACGAGCAGCGCTGCGCAGCTGGTAGAGGCGAGGGAGACGGACAGCGTGAGCGAGTCAGAGATATTGCTGCTCCAAATGTTGTAATCGCCAGGCCTGGCTTATTGCAATAAATGTTATAAATCTTAATAAAAAAAACAAAAGCCAAAAATAACAACAACAGCAGAAGCAGCAGCAACAACAACAACAACAACAATAACAACAACATTGAGGCAATGCAAATTAATAGCACGAAATGGGAAATCAACGAACGTTGCGTGTATCTGTGGTTAGTTTAGCTTGGGGTTTTTGTAATGCGTTTAATGTTTGTTGTTGGCTTTTGGAAATTCTTCTTCAATAATGACGACACGAAGGCCGTCACGTTCGCGAGGCGCACCTGGCACTGGAACCCGAACCCCACCGGCCAGCCCAGGCAGCCACGCAGAAGGCATCAATTAGTAGATTTTAATGTAATTTATAAGCCATACTTGGCGCTCTAACTCGGTTAAGGGCAGTCGCTGGCGCTGCGTGCCAAATGGCCAAAATCGATATCTAAACAAAATAGCAACAACAACAAAAACAACAACAATTAACAACAATTATGTGCAATGTCCACTGTGTGTGCATTTTTGCATGTGCAACTATGTGGCAATGCTTGGCAAATAAATCGGAGAGAAATGCCGCTAGATGGCGCTTTTATTTCCTGCATCTTTTGCCTCGAACTCAAAAACATGCGGAATTCCATTTGAAAAGCTCGACGCTCTTTAAATGGTTCGCTACATTTCCAAAAGCCAAGTTAATTGCATGTTGATTTAGTTAACAAAAAATAAACAAAAAAAAAAAACAAAATCAAATAATAATAGAAAAAGGAGAGAAAAAAACACACAATTCGCCTGGTTTCTGATGCATGGGCAGAGACTGCGTCCGAGTTCCACGATTCGCATGCGTGTTTCCATTGCTTGGTGGGCAGCCCGTGGTCCAAAACTTAAATCAATACATTGCACAACAGGTGTAGTAAATGTGCGAGGTGCAAAGTAATGGCCAGCAGTCGTACAATCAATCAAACTGCGCACGAAATAAATAATTAAAAGCGAAATAATTTCCTACAGACAGCAGAAATTTGCAATTCATAAATGTTTTATATGTAGCACAAGTAAAACGTTGATTTAGTTTTAATAGTCGGGGAACTCTAAATCTTCATTAGCCAGCTGCTCCATAAGGAAATGCTGCATCACACCAAACGCAGACTGCACTCATATCAATATTCATTGGAGTTAGATGAATGCTGCCGCCTCTGAGGGAGCTTAGCAGCATGCGTTTCAGGAAGTAGCCGAAAACCGCAGACTACAAAACTGAACCCAAACTGGAACTGGAACTGGACCCCAGTGCAAATGAAATGCGTAATGCGACGGGCAGATAGGGGCAGGAGAGATTGCGATGGAGATGGCGATGGAGAGGCGCCTTGGGTTGCCCATGGCAATGCCAGAGTGAAGTTCGACTCATGGCTTCCTTGCAGTCAAGTCGAGCCGAGTCGAGTCGAGTCTTGGCCATGTTCATGGCTTCCTTTTGCGGCGTCAAAGTCAACGTGAGCTGGTCGCCATGTGAGGTGTTATGGCAGGCAACGCATATAACGTTGACGATGATGACGATAATAAAACTCGACGCCAGCAGCCAGCCGTTGAGCCACTTTTACTTTTCGACTTCAATTTGTGCGCTGGCCATTTGCTGCTGTTGCTATTGTTGTTGTTTATTGTTACTGCTGCCATTATGATTGTATTCATATTTATTCAAGGCACTTGAATTGGCCAGAGGCTGGCCTTATCACAGCAGTAATCAGTCATTGTGTTAAGTGCTTAAGCGTTGCAGCGGGTGTGTCTGTGTGTGTGTGTGTGTGAGTGGTGTTCCGGCAGGGAAATTGGAGCAAGATTTGGTATGCACTTCCTGCACTCCACCTGATTGGAATGACCAACAGATTTCAAACTGCAGAGATTGCAGAGATTGTCCAATCGCCGCGTGGGCGTTAGCCAGTCAAATAACTCAGGGCGACAGCAGAGGGTAGGGAGTGGGCGAGTGGGTGATTAGCATATGTGCATGCCAATGAACCAGTTAAATATATTTGGCTTTGGCTTTGGCTTTGCCACCTTTTGCCTGCACCTTAGACTGCCTTTTACTTCCGATTGACACATGGCTTCCTGCTTGGCCAGCTAAGTAAGCAAATGCTGATTTTTTGGTCCGCCGAACCACTTCGTCCACACAGTTGACAAGACGCACCAAAGGCGCGCGCGATCTAGTTGTGGTTTGCCGCTGCACTTTTATGGCTGACCAGTTTACAGTTAGTTAATTGCTCACCCACCTTCCGCAACGACTGCCGATTGAAAGCTTGAACTTCCCTGAAAGGCCAATGGGATTGGATTGGACGCTGCGCATGCAACGCAGCTCAAGGTCAGGCGAATGCAATTCCAATGCGAACCCAATCGCTGTGGCAATAAGAGACTTTGGCCACAAAGCTGCTGGCGCATTCAATTCACCTGTCATAGAAATTTCCAATCACGTCTCATTCAATAACAAAGCCAAACTGCATGAATGATGTGCTTATGGCCACATAATGGGGACAATCCCCTTGGGGCATTTGCATAAAATGTCTCGCACCCAATTTGAAAAGACAACGAGACGCCCAGGCGCCTAACGGTAAACGGATATGCACCTCTGACACAGCAGACTATAGCATGTGCCTGGTGGCATCTCTCAGTTGCAGCTGATCAAACTGGTTCTTTGCTGCGTTCGTTGACCGTTGGGCAATCGATTGCGCAATCTGTGTAGCCATGACGTTGTCTATGTGGCCAATGAGGAAATTGAATGTTCCATACTTTGTCTTCTTCTTCTCCTTTTTGGCAGTCAGGCGGATTCTTCAAAGTGCTCACTTGGCAAGCGAGCAGCAATTCATGCAAATTTAATATGGCTTTGATTTTGAAGCATTTGCATTTGCACACTCATTGGGGCGTTGGCAATTAAAACATAGAAACACACACACAATACACATCTTCAACCGTTTGGCTCCAGTCGCATTCAGTTGGTCAGTCAGTCATTCAGCTGCAGTCACGCTTGCCAATTGTCGGACACATGCAAAACGGCCAAAACCAATTGCATAATTGCAAAGCGCCTGTTAAAAGCAGCTGAAGAAAAAATATGTGTTTCCGTTCAATTGAAAACGCTAACTTACGGAGTCATGCTATTGGCGTGAAAGCTATTAATGCCCATATTTGTGATTGTCTGCACTCTCGGGTCAATTAGTAGCTTAATCAATGTCAATTGAGTGTTTTGCATTCAAGTTTGCTGTTTAAGTCTTTCGATGCGTGCTCAACATTTAAATGGACTAGGTGCGGTAAATGGCAACCTATTTTCGTATCAGGCAGCTTTCAACTCTGTAGCACACATGCACTTTCATCCGTTTTATAGGTCCTTATAGGTTAACATTGTGAATCCAGTTTCAAGAACCGCCACTTTAACTAATCAAAATATACACAATGTGTATTACACATATTTGTTTTGAGAAACACGCGAAGAAATTGTTGCATACTCTTGGGCTGAGCTTAATAAACTCACCCTCAATTTTGTTTCATATTATTGCCATAGGTGGAGCTATAATAATGATGGTTTGCGTCTAGGATAAGTGCTTATAAAATTAAAGTGTAGCATACTTTTATGCCGTTTTCAAAATTAAAACTATATTTTAAAAGTGGCATACTTTTAGGCTTATTATTAATCACAAAACTCCTTTCGTTATCTAATTCTAAATTATTTATAATTGCAGTTCTTGCAGAATCTTGGAAGGACATTTATTTTTGAGCTGGTAGGATGAAGCCGATTTATTGACATTAATGAATTTTTAGGATTATATTAAATATCCTTGCAATAAATACAGTCATAACGTTAAGTGTTGTTTCTTTTCGGCAAAGGGGCGTATATTATCCTTCGACTATCTGTGATTTTTGTTCACTTGGTATTTTCTTGCAATTTTAGTTAATTCCATTCACAAACATGTGCCCCGCAGGTTATGCAACAAAATCACGTTTTTGCAGATTTTAGCCAACATCCTTTTTTAGCCATAACTCGGCCAAATCCTTACGCAGGACGACCGGACATGGTGCGTTAGGCTCGTAGGAATATTCCCCATGCATTGTCATCAAAATATTATGGGATCATCTAAGAATCCAGGACTTGTGTTTTTCCTTTATGCCCTGGGCGCCGGCAACTAAGGAAATTGCCTAAAACACACAAAATCGCCAATATCTCGGAATCCACTTGGACGATTTGAATGCATTTTGGCCAGTTGGCAGTCCTGATGTCCCCAATGAATTTGACACCAATTTTGCCAGGATACGTAAGGATACGACTGAGCTGTGCACGTTTTCTTCTGTACAAAAAAGTGCGCATAACTCAGCTGCCTGAAGGAATTTTATCCTTTTGATTTCTAACTCTTTATCAGAAGGATGAGGACTATATGTGGTATAAAGCACGTCCTGATAATTCTTCAAATGGCCAAGTTAAGCTGCACTTGGACCAGTTTTCGACCAAACCCCTTGCAAAATTTTAGGCTAAAATTTTTTGTGGAATCTTGGAAAAGTTTGAATGCCAATCGATAGTCCTTTTCTTTTTGAAATCAGAAATATATGTCCTTCCAGGATATGAATCCTGGAACATCCTTTTTTCGCAAAATAAATATCTTAATTTATTTTAAAATAGCCCTAGCTTAGCCAAATCTTGATGGATTTCTAGAAGTCATGGTGCGTTAGGATCGACAAAAATAAATCTATATATATACATCAAAAGATTATAGCCTTGTCTAAGAATCAATGGTCATTATACATGGGTATATCCTAGCATATCGTGAAGACCGACATAAAGTAAGGATCGATTGGCTGCATGAACTAAAAAAATAATTAGTTGAAACACAGAGCTTGCACCTGTATACCCTGTAAAATCCATTCATTCGTAGCATACGTCAATAGCCACGCATTGCTCTATGTAAATTGATATATATTAGCAAATATATATATACAGTTACAAGTTACATAAAACAAACAAAACTGGTCCACCGAATTTCTATGCGAAATTGGAGCAGCTGCTGCTTGCCACGCCCATGCGCCTCCACAGCTTCATTCATTAAATGCAAATTGAAATTCGCTGTCAATCATTGTTGTATCATTGTTTGGCCTCTTTATTTTTATGTCTCTATTCTCTCTCCATCTCCATCTCCCTCTCGCTCTCACGGGGCCAAGAGAGAGGGCGGTCGGAGCGTATTTATTACAGCGCTTCAACGCAATTGCAGTTTGTTTACGACTTCCTCGAGCTGCATTATTATTAACCAGTTAGCGGTTGGCCGTCTCTCGACTGATACGCTAAATGGCCAATATGTGACGCTAGCTTTGTCATGCACTGCTCCAGCTGCAGCCGCTCACCCGCCCCAGCTCTCCGCTGCTCCTCATTGACTTCTACTCCACTGACGAGCAGCCGGTTTGTCGTTTATCGTTTATCGTTTGTCGTTTAAACGTTTGACTGAATTTTCATTTTCATTTTCATATTTGTTTTTGTTTTTCTTATATTTCATTTATTTAAGTTTTTGTTTTTGTTTTTGTTTTTGTTTCTTCAATATATTTGCATGTTGTAATTTGCGTTATGCAGCTCCTCAGCTGTGGGCGAGACAATGTGCAATTGTTAGCCGGCCAACGCAATTATTTAGTTGGTTTTTTACACATTTTTTAGTGGCCAGCCACAGTCTTAAGTGGTTTGCAACGAGCTGTTTCGCAGCATCGCTGCCTATGTGTGCTGAATCTACACTTAAAGTTATATTAATGGCAGATAAATTCATAGGTTAAGAGCTCTGGCAAATTCGCATTTCGCATTTCGCAATCTGCTTGGCCAAGCTGAGGTGTTTACTTAGGCCTGGCTAACATTCTGTTTCGGATTATTAATGCAAATTTAGAATCTTTCAATATTTAATGTGAACTTCAAAGTGAGATAGAGGCTGCTGGCTTTGTCAGTTGGCATTTGCTGTTTAGGAATTTCAAGGCATATGGCTAACAGTAATGTTAAGTACATATATAATAACTGTTAAATGTTAACTGTTATTAATGCCTTCTTTCAGTTTTGCTCGCCTAAATGCGTGCGCTGGCTGCCCATTGGCTGCCTCCCGACGCCTTTGCTTATCGCGTGACCAAAACAAGTTTGTTGCCTGAGTCTTTTGTCTTGGCCTTTATTTTGTAGCTGCACGTCTATTAATAACTGCTGCTGTCGCGATTTATGGGTTGTACGCAAAGCCTCTGTGGTTGACAACACAATTTTTGGCCGCCTTTTAATTAATATTTCGCTTGCCACACTCTCGTTGCGCCCGA
Source organism: Drosophila fulvimacula (assembly GCA_035045555.1). NCBI lineage: Eukaryota > Metazoa > Arthropoda > Insecta > Diptera > Drosophilidae > Drosophila > Drosophila fulvimacula. The sequence continues at coordinate 4,521,105 of JAWNOX010000191.1, forward strand.
TGTTATGGCTCCGTGCGCTTGCCACATTTCTGCACAATCGTTGACAACTTTCTGGCAACGACCTTGCCGCTGCTCCAGATCTGCAGCCAGGCTGACCCACATCGCAGAGCACAGAGATCAAGTCGGCAAGGTGGCAACAGTGGCATTAACTTTAGCTGATGCGTGCAACAACCTCAGCTTCACGCTTCGACTGCAACTCACGTGCCGACGCCAACAGCAACTGCCGCTGCTGTCATCGTTGTTGTTGTGTGTCTTTTTATGTGTTTGTCTTGAACCTGAGCTGCAGCTAAAAATAAACATAAAAAAACATAAATAAATAAATAAATATCTCAGACTTTTTCCTTTTTTTTTCTCGCGTTGTTTATGCTGTGTGTGTGAACAAAAGATTTATTACAAAAAGCATTTCTGGCATTATTATAACATATTATATACATATATAAATATATATAAATATTTTTTGTGCGTTTTTTTCTTGCTTTGCCTGCCTTTTTTTTGTGTTTATCAAATTTATTTTTATTACTTCTTTTCAATTTACGTTTGGAGCCCGTTTATTTGTTTTGTTTTCGTGCTGCCGCTGCCGCTGTGGCTGCTGCTGCTGGTTGATGCTTGTGCAACGCAGCCCGGCCTGGGCGCTGCTGCTGCTGCTGCTGCTGCTGCAACAGTTAAAACAAAAGCAACAATGGCAACAACAGTTGCCTGCCTGCGTCTTGCTTCACTTATGCGTAAAGTGTTGACTTGTTGTTGTTTCCATGGCTGGTTTTTGTTTCGTTTATTGTTGTTGCTATAAAAAAAAGACAAAAAAAAAAAACAAAAACAAAAACAAAAACATAATTTGAATTTCGCATGACACTTGCGCGCATTACATAAAAACAAAACGCCGCTGCCTCGTGCAATTTGCAATTTGCTGCTGATTGAAAAATGTTTGCGCATCATTCAAAAACGAGGGAATAAAAATATATTACGCATACGCCACCGCGCGTAGGCGATACAAATGAGAGATTAGCCGCGCACTCGCCGCCGCAGCGATTACCGGACTCAGCGGCCCAGCGGGCACTCGCATTAAGGCCTAAGGCAAACACTTACAGCGGAGCAGCAACAAACAAGTTGATTGCGCTCAAGGCAGTAAATAGCCACAGCATCAATTAAAACAAAAACATTTACCTATTTGTAAGCGACACAAAGAGCAAGAAAAAACCTTTTTTTTACCATTTTGCATAATGCAACTTTTCACAATGCAACTCGTTCGGTTTTCGGTTTTCGGTTTTCAGTTTTCAGTTGCGCGTTTTGACTTATGAAAATGGACTTTAAAGAGCGAGGGAGATGGCAATAGAAATATGTCATAGTTTTGTTGACATTGTCTTGATCTTGATGGGCTCTTTAAGCTTACCTTGAGCAACACTTTTCATCAGCATCGCCATTGACTTAATTAAGATGTCAACGGCCAATTGTTCCCAATAATTGATGATGAGTTGTATCAAGTAATGAAAAACTCAACTCGACTCAACACTCAACAATGGTAAATACTTGAATTAAATCTTATTTATAATGGGACACTGAGTTATAAATAATGCTAAGATAACAAGACATCTAAATGCCGAATATATGGGATAAATAAATTACTAATAGATTTTTCTATGAATAAAAACAAATAAATTTATTTTTGAATGTGAGCTTAATGTATTTCTTCTGTAGAGAAGAAAACTAAACATATATATATATATATATATTTATTTATTTATTTTATTATATTATTTACAATATATAAAAATTTAATATATTTTGAAAAAAAAAATAATAATAAATAATATAGATTTTTATATGATCAATTTAGATCATATAAAAGTATTACCAAAAGACCATTTCATATGTGCAAAAGAAGAGCCAATTTATCAATCTATTATATTTTCTGTTTACATTATAATGGCTAATTCTAGTTCATAACTCCTAAAAATAATGCATGAAGTTCTTACAAATTTATATCGATATCGATATCGATAAACGTTAAAAGGGAAAAAGTATAAGATATAGGGACTCTCAGGCGCATATCCTATCCTTGATGGAAGCTTTCATACAATTCGTGCAGTGCAATAAGAACAAAATTTAGTAAACATTATAAGGCATATTTAAAATTTATATTTTATATATAATGTTTTAAGATATTTAACAAAATTAAATCAGCATAAAAGAATTATTTCAAAGCAAATACAGTCTGTCAAGAAACTGTTTACATTTGGAAAAATTTATATTTTTTACTTTAACTTCAAAATTAGCAAGTTTTTAATTAATTTTTCTATTTTTTAATTTTCAATTTTAAGTAATATTGTCTATATATATTTCTGCACCTATCTTAATAATTCTCACACATTTATTATTTTCAAAATGAAGCCTTAAGTAAGCCGCCCACATATTTATCTAAACATGGGCGTGCCCTTTATGGGCAGCTGTAAATTTGTTAGCAATCGAATTCATAATCAAAAAATAAAAATAAAAAAAAAATGTTTTCTTGAACTCGAACTTTTGCTTTATTTGCAAATTGTTGTTGTAGAAAAGTTACCTAATCGTTGCAATTGTGGCAGCGTCTAGTATCCAGTTTTGGTAACAGCAACTGCCACAAGTTGCTTCCTCGGCTGCTGCTGCTGCTGCTGTCTGTCTGGCTGTCTGTGTGGCTGCTAAATAGACCTGCATGCAACTAGGTAAGCCAGGCAGCTGGCCATATGGGCAGGTGGGCAGGTGGGCGGCAGGGGAGGGCAGGTGTCAGAGGGGGGTCACGTGCTCAACTGATGTCGGCAGCAGATCTTTGGCACACAAACACACAGAGCGCGAAGTCAACGAGCGAGTCAATTAAAGCAACATGTTGCAACACAGTCGACCGAGTGACTTGGACTTCAGCTGAAAACTGCAACAAAGGCTGCAGCCGTAACCCTAAGCCCACAGCCCACAGCGTACAGCCATAGCCACTGCCACAGCTACAGCCGCATTCAACATTCAACATTCAACTTGAACAGGAAGTGAGGCGTTATTGTTGCTGCTTATCTGGCCGATGATGAGATGCTTCCTTGAGATTTATTTGGCATCAGCATCGGATGCACACAGACGCCGTCTACTGATGCTGATGCTGCAGTGGCATTTGCAATTGCAAGCGCCTTTGTGGCAAGTTCATATGCATTGGCTTTGGCTCTTGGCCTCTCGATTGCAACAATCGTGCAAAAGCCACAAACAGAAAAAAAAACATCAAATAAAAAACTTGCTCATTTCAGTTATGGCGGGTGGCGAGACGAGGCGAGGCTTATCTGAGCCCAACTTCCGCGTGTCATGAGGCCCGAAACTTTATGAGTTGCATCTTCCTCAGTTAATGACCAGCTAATGGCAATGTGACCGGAGATGGCAGAGCTCTTGCGCAATCGATGGGCCAATGAAAGTAAAAGGAGGACGATGCTGGCCAGACATCGAGACATCGCGTAAGCGAGCCACTTGGGTGGTCTTCAAGTACTTAACACAATTAAAAATTCATTCACAGTTAGTTTTTTTAAGTATGTTTTTTTATTTTATAATTTTTTTGTTTTTTGTAAGTTTTTCGCTTTACATGAAATTTTGTACAATAGTTAACGATGTTCATAACAATATATATATATATATGTGTGTGTGTGTTGATGGGTTTCGGTAAGGTACATATTTACAAACCTTCAACGATTATTTTGCGTATTTTTTTGTATATAGTTTTTTGTTTTACAGTTTTTGAGTTTCATTCTTCATTGAAGTTGAATTTCAATGGCAAATCCAAAAGGCCAATTAATCAATTTTCATAACTTAGAGACAACAAACGCGCGCATGACTAATTCGTACACTTAAGTTAAAGATAAAGGTGAAATAGAGAGAGAGAGAGAGAGAGAATGGAATGAGAAAGTAAACGGAATGTGAATGTGTCAACAGAAATGCAAACGATTCGGGATGAGGTGATGCCAATGCTAGACTTAAGTATTAACAATTTTCGGCGGCCAAGAACAATTGCTTTTGGCTTGGTGCTAACCGGGAATAGGGCAGTTATCCGTTATGTATCAGTGCTGTCGCATAGCTTTGCGATGTTTGCAACAATTTGAATGTTGCTTAGTCCCAGCCATGTCCGTGACCGTGATCGTGGCCGTGGCTGATTGGCACCCAAACCTTTTCCCATACTGGCTTCCAGATCTTCTTCCATTCCTGCACCTTGACCTCCTTCCAGACGGGCACCTGCACCGATTGCCATTCATCCTTCCACGCCTGCTTCTTCTCGTTGGCCCAGACTTGTTTCTTTTCGGTGCGCCAGATTTGTACCTTCTCCTCGACCCATGTTTCGCGCTTCTCCTTGATCCAGATCTGCTTCTTGGAGTTCTTCCACACCTGCACCCATTCATCCTTCCACTCCAGTTTCTTGTCTTGCTTCCACTCCTGCACCTTCTCCGTTTTCCATTCTTGCACCTTTTCGGTGCGCCATTCCTGTTTCTTCTCTGTGCGCCATTCCTGTTTCTTTTCGGTGCGCCAGACCTTCTTCCACACTGGCTTCCAGACGAGCTTTTTGCGCCACAGATCGTGACTGGTGTACTCCCAGCCCTCGTGGTCTTTGCCCAGGAACTTTTCGCCAGGTATGCCCATTTTCACCTGCGATAATCGAGGGTTATTTTTTCTTGTTTATTGCAATTGGTGTGCTTTTTGCTTACCCATTGTGGCTCGAACATTTGCTTCCAGTCTGCAACCTGTACTTCCTTCCACACGGGCACCTGGATTTCCTTCCAGAAGGGCACTTGGACTTCCTTCCAGACGGGCACTTGAATTTCCTTCCACACGGCCACCTTGGTGGGCACCCAAATGGGCTTTGTCACTTTCTTCCATTCGGCCACTTTGACATCCTTCCATGCAGGCACTTCACGCTCCTCAATTTTGGGCTTCTTTATGATTTTCCAATCGGGCACTTTCTCCTCTTTCCAAACGGGCACCTATTCGGCATTTAGGCTTTGTTTTAACTCTGATCCTCGAGTCCTGGTAAGAACTGCTAAGCTTACCTGTACATCCTTCCATATTGGCACCGAAACCTTTTTCCATTTAGTTTCCCATGCCTCTTTTTTGATGGTCTTCCAGACCTGCACCCAATCCTCCTTCCACGTTAGCTTCTTCTTCCACACACCCTCGGGTGGATGTGCGTAGGCAAAGCTAAGGATAAGCGCGCAGCTGGCGCTGAGTAGCTGTGGGCGGCAGAGAAGCGCAGATAAACGATTAAATAACTTTTTTTTTCACTTTTTGCACAATTTTAAAATTAATTTTTAATTTTAAAAAATTGTTCACTTTAATTAAATATATGTTTTTCACACAGAATTTCATAGATTCATTTTTAGGATACACTTGGTATATTTATATATATTTTTATTCGTCATTTTGCAACACTAACCAACAAATTTAGGGATCTCATGCTTGGAATCCCTGTACCACCAACAGCGCGTCAAAACAAAAGAGCTGAAATGTGCCTCCGATGAGGTCTTCTATGAACACTATTCGCATTTCCCTACATGCACATCTATTTATATTTTGAATGCGAAGCGCCAAAGAAACGCAGCGACGTCGACGGCGCAGCAGCGCAAAACAGCAACAATTTGCCCAAAATGCCAACAACAACAACAATAAACGGCAAGCGGTCGTGGCAGCAGCGACGCCAGCAGAGACTCTTTGGTCTTTTACTGTGCCTATCATATGCATGTTTGTGTGTGTGTGGGGACACGGTCGAGCCGCCGCTGACGCCGCAGTCGCTGCTGCTGCTACAAAGCTCCCAGTCACAGTCACAGCTTCAGCTTGAGCTTTAGTCTCGGCTGAAAGCGTTCGCTTGTCGCCCAATGTGCAAAATGCACGCAATTGCTAACGACGCCAGCGCCGCTGCCGGCGTCAACGAAAGCGAACGAGCCGAGAAGAGAGTGAGCGTGAGAGTGAGAGTGAGATTGAACCTAAAAAAGAGAGCGTTTTAGGTTTGTTTGTTTTGTCTTTCGTTGTGTGACGGACCCAAGCCGCCTGATGAATTGCTCTCGGCCTGACGATGACTGCTCGGATTTTCCCAAGGTAAAGCAATCGCAGCAGCCGTCGTATATTCCAACTTTTGACCGCTTGGTCTTGGGGGCCTTTGAAGTGTGCGTTGGCTGATCTCAAGCGTAAATGTGATGGTTTGGGGCCGAAGGTAGAATGTGTCGACGCGTTCACAGACTACTAATTATGTTATTAATAATGATGTACTGGCTTTTAATTACCTGCTGACCGATACTCGATAAGGTCAAATAAGGCTGTGGGTGTTTATCGGCTGCTACACTTAATGGCTAAATAGGTACGTGCGTGCACTTCATACGACGTGTTTAACTCGCTTAACTTCATTTCAGTGACAAACAATTAGCACAGTTCGGTTTTGGCCTGCAATTCGCCAAAAAACATACGTTTGTGTAAACAAAAACTAATAAATACAACAACAAACGCGGTGACCTTCGCAACGGGACGCAGCATGAAGACGTAAAGCAATGACGAGGGCAATAACAGTAACGCTAACAACGGACTTTTGTTGGAGCTAGTGCTCCGCTTCAGTGGCTCTGGGCTCTGGGGGCCATCTTTGTCTAGCACTAAATGGCATTTAACATTTTTTAGCATGGTAATAAGGTGCGCGTTTTTATGGCAGACCCTCAAACAAAATAACACACAAATGACCACCATATAGTTTAATAAATGCACATATTAACACTTTCGGATATGAAGATGTTGACACTTTTGCTCCTAATATACGGAAATGCGTTTGAAATTTCCCACTTGCTGAACTGAATTCTAAGTGTGGTCGCATATCGCTAGAAGCTTTTAGACAAATGCCAAGTGTTGCCAGACCGGGTGTGTCCAAGTGCAGTGTGCATCTCCGTGGAATTCGCATAAATTACATGCAGAAATTGTAATTGACAGTGTCCACAATATCTGCAAAGTTTACAGTATATGCGCAACAATCAACAGTGGCAGCAGCAGTGGTTACATCACATGCGAAAATCAGAGAAGGAGCAGCGGCAGGAGTTGGGGGAGCTTGCATGAAATTGCAGTTGCGGCCTTCAATGCAAAAAAATAAAGGAAAGAAGCGCAAAACAGACAAAACCAACAGCACTGGCAACGCCAACTGCGACAACGAGAAAAGAAACGGCGAAAAAAACCGAAACTTGAAATTAGGTAAAAATACACGACACAAATCAAGGAAAATGAAACCGAAAATAATGAAGAATGTGCAACGTCAGCAACAATAAGAGCCAAAGCGGCTCAAGCCTGTCCCAATCAGAGGAGACCCAGTCGCACAGTCCCGTTGCCACTTGACTTAGTTTTGTTTCGGCTTCGGCTTCGGCTTCAGCTGCGAATTGCACTGCCACAAAAGAAATGAATTGAAATTGAAATTGAAATTCCTGTAACGTGCACAACAAAAGCAGGCAACAACAATGCAGCGAGTTGCGGTGCGAGTTTTGTTTATTTTCAAGCTTTTGTTTTGTTTTTGATTTTTCGGTTACACAGACGTATAAAGACTTTGGCGAAGATGTCGTGCACGCAGGCGCTGCAGGCGCCGAAAAACACCTTTCGCCGTTGCTGGGGTCCCTGCTGATTACATAATTAATGACATCTTATTATTGATCTCGACGTTTATTTAGGTTATATGTATGCATGGCCAAACATCTCGGCATATCAAGTGGAACTAGTTTTATCCATATATATATATATATATATTTTTTTTTTATTTTCAATGAGCACCCGCATCAACTGAAGGACTTTTATCGGCTAAAATTGCCCGTTGAAGCTTGGGAAATTATTTGAATTTCTATATTAAAGTTGGAATTTTTATTAAAGTAGCAAGTTTGTATGTTTATTGGTCATAATATTAGATATGACTAGATGTTATTTTGGAAAAACTGGGCATTCCAATAACTAAGTTAATTTCCTTTTCACAATCACTCCAATTGGAATTGACTTGAAGGACAAGCAATGCAAGTAATTGGCCATTTCTAAACATTCAGTTTGTTTTCATTTGGGGCGGGGCAACACATTCACCCGAAATGTTACAACATAAACAAATAAAGGCGACTCAAACATGCTTTGGCCTTCAATCAGTGCCCTTTAATAGTCGCTAGTTCCAATTGGAAACCAATGTGAAATTCCACTTGAACTCTCGTTAAAGCCTCTTCCTGCAACGTCATCGTCAATTGTAAGCGTCTTTGACATATTGCGCTTGTAATTGCTTTTATCGCTTGACGTGGCATGGCTCGAGGCACATTCGGTTGCTCCAATTCGTTACATGACCGCGCATCACCAAAAGCCAAACCTGAAGCCGAAGTCGAAGCTGTCGATGAAGCAGGTGCGCGCGGTTCGAGTGTTGATGGTAATGTTATTGTTACCACTCGCGTGCAGTTGACCCACATATTGAGCGTAAATGAAATTACAGCCTCCAAAGCAGATTTCTTGAGACTGTTGCCCCGCTTGACCGGTTGCATCATCCCGTTCCGAGCCGCAGCCAATTAGGTGCGTCGTTTTGTCAGCGCAATTTCAATTAAATGCAGCATTAATTGCTTGGCTACGCTGCAGATTTAGTTGCTAGCTGCAGGTGGTCGAGATACATGACTTTTGGCCATTTACCACTTGATCAATGCAATCGTAATCCATAAGATTAGCGCATCTTCAGCAGAAGGTACACCAAGGTTGCCCACTGGAACGGGTTCCCCAGTATCCACAGTATCTCCAGTATCATCAGTATATTTATGGCAGTTGCTGTTGCAATCGCAGACGTCTGTAATCTCGGCCATAAAGCAGAAGAACGGGCTTTGGCTTTGGTCCATTGAGGCGTTGTCCTGCAACAGATGCAGACGAAAAACCGGCTCAGTGGCTCACTGGCTCAGAGTGTCTGGTGGGCACCAGGCTTCAAATGGACATTACGCAATGGGCCAAGCAAACGAAGCCAAGCCTCAGTCAGAGGTCTCACATTCCAATTTGCGTAGCGGCCGTTGTGCAGCTGCACATGCGCGAATTTCCTCATCTATAAGCCGCTTGCCATGAGCTGAAGACACCTTAAAACAAGATATATATATTTGACGACTGCCATCTGACAAATATTGCTAATTAAACAGCGTTTGATCGTTGGGCAATGCGGTGCCCAGGCTCTGGGCGCACTCAAAGCGGAAGTGTGGGCGCCATCTTCCTGCGGCGAGAGTGAGTGAGAGGGAAAACGCAGCCGATTGGCCAATTGCGCAATCGGACAATTGCAGCTAACGAACAACAGGTGTCGCTGCTTGAAGATGCAACCGCGTTACGTCAGGCCAAGACTTTCACACAGACTCACTCCGGATTCGAAGAGCCAAGTGGCTGCTTGAATGCCATCCAATTGAATGCTGTCCAACAGTCCTAACTGCCTGCGAGGAAGCTTCAATGTAAATGAAGTTATTTTATGTGCGTGCGAATCTGTCGGCCTGTGTGTGGCTTGGCTCATTAACACGTGTGTTAATTCATGCAGCGTTTTTTCATGCCATTTATTTGTTGTTGTCTGTTGCAACTGCAACATTTGAGTGCATTTTGTCGTGCGCCGCCTTTTTGTGATTTTTATTTTTATTTTTTTTTTTTTTTTTTTTGTATGTTTTGTACTGCTGTTCCGCTAGTGGCAGCAGCAGCAACAAAAAATATGTACGCAGTGCACAGTGGCTCGCATCACAGATACTTATCGGCTTGAAGGTCTTTCGCTGCTTTGATTTAACTTAGTTTTCCACGCCAATTAGCTTACATTCCCATAAGACCTTTTATGCAATGCGTTAAGTGTGCTCTGTGTTAAATGAGATTTTAAACGTTGCCAGATTGTTGCAAGCTGCTTAGCCAGTGACCAATCGACCAATGACCAATAGAGAGAAATTTATTACTTTGTAAATTTAAGGAAAAAGCTTTAACTTTAACTTATGAAAGAAAATAAAATGTAAATAAAATGTGTCTTTTTCCTGCGTGATTAAAAAATGCCAAAGAGGGCATATTTGAGCCAAAGGATATTGTGGCAGTCTGGCAACTCTAATCTCTTACCTAAGTAAAACAAATTATCATGAAATTCAAATTGATCAAGCTTAAATATAATTTAATTATTCGTCACATTCAGCATCTCTCGTCTACCACTGTGCCTGCGTGACATCTTTTGTTGTTGTTACACGAAAAAATTTGTATTTTGTGTTTTGTGTTTGCGCTTTGTTTGGCCAACTTTTTGTCAGCTTTGAGCCATTTGCCACACATTGACAGAAAGGAAATTTTTTTGTTTCCAGTCGAACAAGGAAGTTGCGAGCGCATCTTCCACGCGCGTCCAATTATGACAAACGGCTACAGTGATCACCCGCCGGCTTGGCTGTTACTCATGTTGCATGTCACGCCGCACGAAGAGGAACTGAGCAGCTTAGCTTTGAATTATTACTTGCAACACCTGCCTTGCAGCAGCAGCAGCAGCAGCAACAGCAACAACAACTTCCATTGTCATTGTCGATTGCCAAAAGCGGCAGCAGTTGCCAATTGAAACGGTTGAGGTTGTGCGAAATGTGTTTATGGCTTTCAACAATGTCTCTTGTTGCAATTCTCAGTTAATTTAATGGCGCTTTGACCCACTGCACATTGGCTCCTGATGTCCCATCCAGCTGAAGGCCGCGCTACGCATGACATAATCTGCCAATTTGGCACACATCACACAAATTGACGCTAATACCAAGCATCGATTCAAGCACCTGATATAATTCGCCATCGCACATTTGCAAATGTATACCCTCAAGTCATTGATGTTGGGTAAACAGGGTATAATGATGGAATTTGAGGTGGACGTAACAGCCAAGCTGCTCTGATTCGCTGTTACAAATGTATCGATGATTCGATATATCGCATAAGAACTAGAGACTGCCGTTCTGCTGATCCTTCGCTCATTTAGTTTGCTTACAGTTATCGATAACCGCTCCCAACGCCAATCGATATTAAGCTTACGTTATTTGCGCATTATTCAAAGGTAAATATGTAACATACGTAAGTATACTATCTCACGATATTTTCTCTTAAAGAAAGTTGTTACCTCATACACACATTTCTGCATGTATGTCTATTTGATGTCGAATTTATTACTTTAAAATTAAGCCAAGTTCGTAGCGAGAGTCGTGCGTGCGTGTGCGTGTGCGTGTGCGTGTGCTTACGCCTTTACGCCTTTGTATGCTTACGTATTTACGTATATATATTGCGTAGTTGTATGCAAGAATATGTCGAGCAACTGCCTTGACAGAGCACTTAGGGTATTTACCAGTCGTTCACTTCCTACTCGGCCCACTCTTTACGCGTTACGCTTCAATTTGATGTCTCTTTGGTTTATGTGGCACGAGTCGCACGTTTACGTGAGCTGCTTTATATTAAAGGGACACGCCCCCGCCGCTGTCGCAACTGAAAGAGGCGCTGAAAGATTGCAGCGTCATGGCAAAAAATCAAAAATAAATGAAACTGAAATAATTGTTAGACAATTGGGTCAACATCTTCGCCGTTTGGCTGTGGGTCCAAACAATCTAATAAAATCATCTTCAGATGCTGCGCTCTACATAATATTTCTGTTGTTGGCTGCTCTTCGACCAGCGCTGATGAATTATGAAATAGGCGCTATTAATGAATGTTCGACCTTTTGGACTCTTCAATTGCTGGCGCTAAGCGGTTTTACCTCTAAGCCCAAAAAACTCATCGACAACAAAAGGTGTCGATTAATTAAGTCGGCATTGAACCACCACCACGAAATATACCCATTAGCTGGCTAATACATGGCAATTTGATAGATCTTCCGATATATTGCCATGATGTTTCCACTGAACTGTCGACAGTTCACCGCCCGCCCGCTGTGCTTGAGACAGATAGAAAGATAGAAAGAGAAAGAGGGGGAGAGGGAGAGGGAGAGGGTGCTAAGTTGTTAAAACTGGTACATGCTGGGGTCAACTCAAGCAAGAGGCGTGCACCTGGCCAGTTAACCGTTACCACGAACACTTCACCTAATTGTTGCATAAGCCTCTGCCGCCTCACTTTCGGTCTGTCGCACGCAAACGGCACATACATACGAAATTTTCATATTTTCAGTTTTTTTGTTTTCTTTTTGTTTCTAATAATTTTAATTTATTTATGCGTGTGAACCAAAGCAGCCAACACATAAATCATCAAATCTCGTTTTTATTTTCATTTTTATTTCCACAAAGAAAAGTGAAAACTCAAGTGACCATAAATAAAACGTAGTTGGCACTGACAGGCATGCCAACTATTTTTGCTTTTATTGTTGAGTCAGCATAAGGAAAAATGGCAATTGGTTAGATAATTTAAATGTCAACAACTCAACTTTGCAAATCATTTTGCAATGTAATTAAAAAAAACAAACAATTTCAAAAAGCGCGCCAAAGTATACGTGTGTTTTACACTTTTCTCTTGTTCAACACTGGCTTTGGGTGTGCTGTATAACCATCACGCTCACACTATAGCCATTGCGGCGGTTAAGTTGTTATACACAAAACTAAGCGATAAAGTAAGATGGCATAAGACGCGATGACTATACAGTTTGGGAAGCATTGCTTATTTGGCGGTAGATTTGAAATAATGAGAAATATAGGCATAACATATTATTTGATAGAATTTTAAGTTTTTAAATATAGTTTTTACTTTTTTTCCCAGATTTTGGGTATGAACTGACCAACAAAATTTTGTATTGTATAATATTTATCAATAAAATATAAAAAATCCAACAACTCCAAGAAAATCGAAAACTCTTCAGATAACTTATATTATTATATTTTTATTGATTTATATTTACATTCACACATTTAAACCTAAGTACATCAAATTGGTAAATACTAGTGCTCGTTTGTTGTAAAATTGACTTTCGGCTAAACTTTCATAGAACTGTGTTTAGAACTAGAGATAGAAGAATAATTTAAAGATTTAATTTAAGATTAAATCTAATGATTAGTGATCGTTAACATTGCATTTAACTTTACATAACTATGTGTTATATATATATATTGTGTATATATATATATTTATTGTAAACTAAGTCTTGTTGCTAATTGCACCAAAACGCGTCTCAGCTGCAGTCACAGACTTTTTTGCTCTTCTTCTTTATATGCGGACTGCAGTGGAAAAGTGTTTTAGGCAGTTGGACCTACGCTAAGCTACAGCTAAATTGCATATTTACAAGTTTTTTGTTATTTGTTAAACAAGGGCTGGGGCGGAGAGGGGGCTTTACTTCATGTAGTAACTGCTGGGCGCACGGCCCGAGGTATAGGTGCTCATGGGTATGCCTTGGGGGCCAGGTATGTGATTGTTGCCTGACGAGTGCGTCACAGACTGATTCTGCGAGCCATACAGATGATCGACGCTGGTGTTGCCAATGCCATTGCCCGACGGCTCATAGTCCACATCGTAGTAGATGCCCGACTGGTTCTGCAGCAATATAAAAATATTATTTAATGAGAGAGCTGACACGACCAGGATGCTGTACACCTACCGCTATGCTGCCGTTGCTGCGACTCTTTGGGCGTGGCACTTGGAAATTGCGACCCAGCAGATCGGCGCGATCCTCCTCCTCACTGGAGCTGGAGTTCTCCAGTGCGCGCATGCCATTCGCACGCGCTCCCAGGCCGAGTCTTCTAGTAAAAATGCCAAAATGAGTTAGCAATAAATCAAGTTAACATATATCTGTGGCTATATTCACCTGGGCAATGGCACTGGCGGCGCCAGGCTGGCGCTCGGATGCATTTGCATGGTGCTCTGCAGCGACATTCCACCGATGGTGCCCATGCCCATGGCGCCCAAATTCGGATACGCAAACATGGCCGACGACGGCCGTGTGGGTCCAATGGGTTCCGCCTAAAAAGCGAATTTAAATTAAATTTTGATTCACATTCAAATTGGGGACTTCCAACTAACACTCACTCCGTAATGATTCGTCTGGGCCATCACGTCGGCAATCTGGGCCCAGCGCATACGATCCTCCAGAGTCACCTGATAGCCCGCTTGTGGCAAGCCCGCCGACTTCAGTGGCGCCGTATTCATGTAGCCAAACACCGGCGAGCCCATTGCGTTCTTTTGCTCGCGCTGCCAGCGACGTGACCACATGATCAGGCACACCAGCGTCAACACTATGATGATCACAGCTGCCACAGAGGCGCCAATGGCCACGCCCAGGACCTCGCCGTCGATCTCGCACTGGGCGCCGTAATGACTCGAATCGCACGCGCAGGTCTGGGCGCCTTCGTCGTTGTAGCTGCAGATGCCGTGATTATTGCAGTAGCCATCCGGACAGGCCTGACAGTCCCGGCCCGCACGCAGCGGCTGATCGGCCCAGGGATCACGCAAACCTGGCGCACAGGCACACTGGAAGCTGCCCCAGCTGTTGCTGCACGTGGCGCTCTCATGGCAATCGTTCAGTTCCGCCGACTGGCACTCGTCCACATCATGCAGCGCCGAGACAGCGCCCTCCGGTGAGCTCACATACAGCACCGAGTTGCCAATGTTGTTGTTGCGACGATGGAGCACACCTAACAGATGCTTCTGCACATCGCTGCGCAGATTGGGACGCAGCGTCTCCACGCTCTCATCCAGCTAAGCAATGGGGAGAGGGGAGAAGACAGTTAGTCAAATTTGTATGAATCTCTTTGGATTCGACTCACCTTCAGTGTCAGATTCACATAGACGCCACTGCCACCCAGATTGGGATCGCCTCTGTAGATGTTATTGACCTTGGCCTCCATAAACTCATCGGAATAGGGTGTCATTGACATGGCAGAGTCCAGCTGCGATGGATTGAATTTACTCCTGATCTCATAGGAATATATTTCATTATATACTCACCGCACGCACAGATTCGTAGCTCAGCTGTCCATACGGCTCGCTGTTGAGATCGAGCAGTTTATTGTCCCACACAATGCGATGCTCATAGATGCGGTCCACGCGCATGCCCAGATGGAAGGAGATGACACGGCGACAAGGTTCACGATGCTTGCGGCGCGAGTAACCTAGAAGTGGATTAAATTTAACTCGTGCATCTTAGGGTATTCTGCGTTGCCTCAGCTCACCTGGTCTGCAATGGCAGCTGGATACGCCATTGTCCGTCTTGCAGCGTTCATGTTGCGCCTGATCGCAGGTGGTATCGTCGCCCACGATACAGGTGTCAATGCGCACGGGCGGCGGTGTGGGTCGCTGGCGATAGTGTGGTCGCGTGGGTCCCGCATGCGTCGTGGATGCTGGCAGCTTACTTGCCGCCTGTCCCGATCCGCGTCCTGGACTCGTACCTGCTTGTGGCTGTAGCTCGACTACTTCTGTCTCGGGCACCACATAGCCGTTGCTGCTCTGCGTCACGCCATGATTGGGCATGGTTGCTCCACCTGTCGAACCACCACCACCACCTGTTCCTGTACCACTGCTCGTCGCTGCGCCCGGCAGTTGAGGCAGACGCGTTGCTGGTGTTGTGGCGCCTGCGGGCGGATCTGTGGGATCACCAAATAGATTGATGTAAGTGCGTTTGCCATCGATAGAGACGAAGCCTTCGTCACCTGACGCTGACACAATGATGTCCGCCTGTGCTCCGCCACCTGTTCCAGCTGCTGCTCCGCCGTAGCCGCCATACGGCTTGATGTTGATTGTCTGCTGTGAGCCGCTGCCCTTGGGACCCGGTCCTTGGATAGCCGATAGCGTCACGTCAAAGATCTCGCCATAGCCAGGCGGCAGATGCTGGCGTGTTGGCTGTATGGCCTGCTGCGGAGCTGTGGGTCGCTGAGCGGGTGGGCGTGGCCGACCGCCGGGCTTGAATTCGGGATCGTCCAAAACAATGCCGGGTCGGGGATGATAGGGATTAGCGGCCGGAGCGGCAGGAGCGGGCGTCGGGGCATTGACAATGGGTGCCTTTTCAGTGGTGGTTGAGGTGGTTGAGGTAGTCGAGGTGGTTGTGGTAGTAGTTGAGGTGGTGGAGCTAGTACTGGTGGTGGTGGTGGTGGTGGATGTAGAGGTGGTCATAGGTGTTTTGGACGTCGGTGCGATGGCATCCGAGGCGACCAGCTCGCTCAGCGGCATAGTCTTAATGCTGCTCGTAACGGATGAGGCGCTGGCCTCCAGTCCCGGAGTGCGATTTGCTGTCATAAAGATGACCTCCTCCGTGGAGGGATCAAGATCATGGCTAAGACCCTCGCCATTATCCATGGACATGGGTACATAGCTAGACGACAGGCCCATCACAGTGTTTACCACGGAGCTGGTCTCAATGATGGTGGTGTAGCCATCGTGCTCCTCGTGCGGCTTCTTGATGGGCTTCGGCTTGTGCTTCTTCTTGATCACCTGCTCTTTGGTTGGCGTTGTGGGTGAGGGGTCAGGCGGTGGCACCAGCTCATCTTCGATCTCGCCGCCAACTTCGGTATCCTGATCCGAGACCTCAATGTACTGGGCATTGGCATCCTCATTGGAGAACTCCGAGTCGTAGGTGGTGTCTGTGGGCGGCACTGCATCGAGATGATCAGCAATTGATTCCGGCTGCTGGTGCTTCACGTCCTCTTGCTGATGCACTGGCTCCGGTTCAGCGGGGCGTGCGGGCAGCTGCTGCGGCATTGGCTGATACTGCGGCAGCGGACGTCGACTGCCATTGACGCTCGTTGTGATGGGTGGGCGTGGCTTGTTGCGATACCAGGGCGGGCGATTGCTCACGAAGCCCGGACGCACGGGCACAATCTGTTCCGGAATGGGCACGCCCGTAATAAATGGACGCTCGGGTCGATCGAACGGATACGGAGGAGGTCGCATTGAGGTGCCGGGCTTCTGTGCCTCATAGTCCAGGGGTAAAGGCTGCACCTCGGATATGCGCGGCGGGCCACGATTGTTGATGCGGCTGGCCGAGGGCCGACGCACACCTTGCGTATTGGCGTGCACATTGACGTTGCCATTGAGCAGCTTCACAATGCCCGTGATGATGTCCTGAATGTCCGGATTGCCGTTTTGGCGTGCATTATGCGGCGTTTGAGTCGCACTGGCTGTCGAGCTGGCAGTACTGCTCGGACTCGGGCTGATAGGGGACCCCGACGTAGGCTGTCGCAGCCCCCTTTGCGCTAAAAAAGGCTGCTCGGTGGAGCTGGTGCTGCCAACGGAGCTGCTACTGCCCAGAGTCTTGCCTGCTCGAATGCGCTGCGTACGCTCGGGCTGTTCCTCCAGCTGATCATATGTGCCCGTCGGCTTGATGTTGTAGTGAAAATACCGGCCAGCAGAGACATCCTTCTCGCTATCCTTGCCGTAGTTGATGTCATTGGGATGTTGCTGCTGCTGAGGTTCGTGCAGTATGGGTGAGGCCGAACGCTCCACGCGTGCACGCGTCTCACTCTCATTCAAGGGCTCCGAGTGCAGGCTCTCCGAGATGCTGTTCGCATCGGTCATGGTGCTCTCAATGCTCAAGCGCGCCGCGGAGTTCTGGCTGCTGGACTTGGGCGAGATTTGCGAGATGCCATCGTGCTGGGCAGCTGCAAAGAGGGAGGAGGTGGAATTAAAGCTGGTGAAATTCTTGAGATGCCAAAGCTTCAATTTCACTAATTATTTACTGCAGTGAAAAGAATCTGGTGCAGCTGCAACTGCCGCTGCCAAAACAAAAGCGACAGCGGGTTTCACTTTTCAGGTACGCCCCAACCACAACTATGGCACCTGCCCTGTGCTTTGTCTTTGTCATTGCCATTGTGGATGCCGCTGCGGTGCACATTTGCATTTCTTAGAAATTCGAAACCGACTTTGAGAGAGAGATTTCAGTTTCAGTTGCAGTCAGTCATAGACTCAGCCTCGGCTGGCAGGCATCATTTATTTTCGATGTCAAGTTTGTGTCTTCAGTCTTTTGTTCTTCTTTTCACTCTCGCATTGTAATTGTTTGTTGTAGCCATATATGTATATACTTGTGTATTTATGTATAGCTAAATCACATACGCCTGCCAACATCTGAAATTACGGGTTTGCCTTTTGGCAACCCAAGGCAAGCCTGGGCAAACATACCTCTTGCACAAGTCAGACGTTCATCTGTCACAGTTTGTGGCAGTCATATTACTTATTACCAAGGCGCCCCCTTGGGCCCCCTTTGGGCACGCCCACTGCCAGGCACAGGCAAGACGAGAATTTCACAAATTGCTACGTGAAGCGTTGAAAAGATGCCAACATATTCACGACTGCGATTTATATAGCTGGTAAAATATACTTGCTATATGAGCTGGGCTACTTATCAGATGAGCAGGCATATCCGAGTATATATAGAGATATATCTCTGTGGGCTGTGCTTGTCTGCGCAATAAATTAATGAAGAAATTTTGCAAAATTTCTGCTGACTTTTCACCAATTAGGACTTTGACAGAAGATTGATGAAGATAATAACTATAATAACTAAAGAAACTAGAATAGCAAATATATGCTAAATGGAGTTAAAAGAAGAAAAGAAGAAGACAAGAACTTTCCATCTCTATCTATAGCTTCAGCTATTGCTCTTTATTCCTTTTACTGCTAAAATTAGTTAGAGCTCTAGTTAATATTAGTTAGCTAATTGTTAGCCATATCAACTAAAATTTCTTTTATGAAATTGAGAGAGAAAAGCGCGCAATTATTATAATTAAAATTATTTTGTAAACATAAATTTTAATCGCTGTCTATAACTAGTTTTTTAAGCTATAAAAAAATAAATTTTTTAATTAAAATAAAAATTATGATACAAATTTCTAGCTAATATCAACTCAGACAGGTGAATTTCTATGCTTTCTTTTTGGTGCGATTATAGGCCTAAACAAAAGTGTTTAGAATTTGACACCTGCTGTGCTTTGACTCGGACCAACGAACTCACTTGAACTCGATTCTAAAAGAATGTGCCTAAGACAGATAGAGAGAGAGAGCGAGTGGATGAGTGCCTGTGTGTGGCTTTGAACACCACCCGCCAAGCATTCAATATAATGTTACAACAATTTTCAAGTCTTACAGAAGAGCCTTAGACGGCAGAGCGCTATAAATCTGGTTACTTTCTTTGCTTTGGCTGTGATTTATGTGCTGCGGCGATCGTTGATCTGCCCCCAGCACTGAGAAGGTGTCAAGTGCATGTGTGGCAGGCAGACAGATAGACAGGCAGAGAGTCGGCTGTGGCAAGTGCTGCTTGCTGCTGACATATTAGCGCGATGCAAGGCCCGGCTCTAAGGTCTGCCCAAGTGGGTGCCATGTGCCACAAGCAACCAGTTTAATAATACTTTTGAGTTTATGGCACAGCGCGCATAATTCACACGAGCAGAAGACTCGGCGGTAATAAAACACGTTTAGTTATTGAGCTTAACCCAATTGCTAAGCGGTTTTCTGCTTTTTTTTTTTTTAATGTATTTCTCCTCCTTTTCGATAAAGTTTTTGGCACAGTTTTTACTTTCACCAAAGCCAAGGCGCAACAATGCGAAACACGCGCTGATTGATAACTACAAAATATTATTTGTTTTACTTTCTATGAAATGCTGCTTTGATATAATTAGCGCTTCCTTTTTAAATGCCCAATACGAAATGCCAAGCAAACAAAGCCGCAAAAATGTCTTGAGCGCATTTTCACTTTCCTTTTGCAAAATTGTAATAAAAACAACAAGAAAAAATGTGATTTTCCCACCTGTTTTTCAACTTCACTTTTTTTTTTTTTTGCCATTTTTCAATTTGATTTTTGCGCTATTATTGATACGAAAATTGAATTTGTAGCGGGGTAAAAGTGTCTGGACAAAATGAAAATCTTGCCGCGGGCTATTAAGTTATTCGAGCAGAGACAACGGCAAAAGGGGAACTGGCAACTGTAACACAATTTACCAAATTGAATCTGTGGCATGCCACACACTTTCACGGACAACGAAAGTAAAAGCTCTAATTAACTAGCTTTTTGGGCAGCCAACTCCCAGCTGGCTCTATATGTATATATGTATATATCGTCTGCCAGAGTTCAATGCACCAAATCAGCAACAAGAGACAAGAGACACGACAACGAAAACTACAACAACAACAACAACAACAACAACGTTGACAACTTCGACAAGACAAGAGAGTCATTAGTTCCAGCGCTTGCCTACATTAATTTAAACGCTACTTGAGCCCACGATTCAGTTACTGCAAGGCTAGAAGGCGGCAGCAGGGCAGACAGGACTGGTTTCTCGACAGACTTGCAACCCACACACACTCACACACACACACACCCATACACACTCATGCTGCACGACAAAGCAATTGCCAATTTCAGCGCCTCTAAATTGCTGACAACAGGCAGCAATCACTTTCTATTTCAACTGCTCTGAACTGGCTGACAAACAACAACAGCGAAACTATTTCACAACTTGGCCAAAAGACCATAGAAGCCAGTGCCTGGCACATATCTGCTTATATGTTCGTAGTCTACGCCAAAAACGAAAATTAAAGCTAGCGACAATAATTACATTTGCAGCGCTTATGAAATGCAACAATTTCATATTTCGATATTTAACGCACGTACGCAAGCATTACATTACGCATACGACATGTGCGCCAAGCTGAACCAAGCCAACAATTCACTCGCTCACTCAGTCAGTCAGTCAGCCAAATTAAGCACTTTGGCAGCTGTTAGCCAGGCCAAAATAACATATGCATGTCATACATCAGCTTATATTTTTTAGCTATTATGTAACCAACAAATAATGGAGAAGGTGGCATAATAAACACGACAATTTGGCGCATTAAATATATCTGTTGATTGGCTGTTAAATATTTAATTAGCATTTAAATAATATTTAATCTAAACAGAGCTGACAAATTATGAAATAGCTCTTGGTTGGTTTGTAATGCAAATATAAATATGAAAAATACATTAAATGTGGCTTTAAATTGGAGCAGCTTGGAAGAGCTTAAGCTCTTGACTGCCTCTTGTCACATTTCTAGAAAAAAGCTTGAATAAATATGAGCTTTGTGTAGATAAGAAAGTATTTCAATACATCATATATAGAAAGAAAGAGCAGTTGCCAGATCACTTCTCTTCGGGAGTGTTCGACTAACAAATACCCAGAACCCTGGAGCAGAGCTACTCCAATCATAACCTTTGCGCTAGTGGGACATTCCTAATCATATTATCAGAGCAAAATGAAGTCATCTATATGTGTCTCTTAGCTAAATTATAAATCTCAACAAATTTTTGTATTCGTCACAAAATTTAGCTACATGATAAGTTTTAATATTTTATCTTTTGTGATATTCATTTCATTGTATTCAAGCAAGCCTTAAAAAATAACATAAGACAATCCATAATTATCTATTATCGTATGGAAAAATTAAGGAATTATCCATTTTTAATTTGCTAACGCTAAGACAACCTTACAAAATTTATCTCAAATTCAGAAATGAGTTTAAAGTTTATAAACTTTTATGGCAATTCAAAATTTTCTTTTCCTCCACACTAAACACAGCAAAAATAGTATATTTGAGTATATATAAATCCGTCTCACACAATAGTAACTTATAAGTCATTATACACTTTATTTCATATTTCACATATATGTGAACCAACTTAGCCAACTTTCTACTTGATTTAAGCCCTTACTTATGTTATTTATTATGCTTAATTTCTATTATTAAGTATGACTTTTGTTTTACTTTCAAAACCTAAACAAAAATGTTCAGAATAACGGTATTCCCTCGACAATATCTAAAAAACTTTTTTAATTGGAAAGTATTGATAGTATTTCGTTATCTAATATTCCAGCATTCATATCTGAATACTACGCTTAACTCACTTTTCCAATTGGCCAAAGGCTTCGCCTTAACGTTTCAAATTTTTTGGGCTGCCACAATTTAATCTTTCAAACGTCTCATAAAAGTCTTTTCTAAATCAAAATAAAAGCGAACTCGAGCTTATGTTTGGCTTTCTGTAAGATTTCTATTTAAGATGCTAAGACCAGCTGAATTGCCGCCCAGCCCTGTGGCTGCAGTTGGAAGCTCACGTTCGTTCAACTTGACTCGTCGCACACAAACACACACGCCCAGCCTCACAAAGTCAAAGAACTTGTGGGCAACGCCTCGGCAACGTCGGCTAAAGATATTAGCTGGGCTATCGCGGCACGTCGCTTACATTTGAAATATCGCCATAGTTTTGATAGACGGACGGACAGACTGGGGCGTGTAGCAGCCCTCAACTCGAAAAGCTGGCAATAAAAATTGTTTGATTTAATGCTAATTGATTCGGACAAATGCTTGCCGCACAGACTCCAGTGGGCGTTGCTATAAAAACCACAGCAAACCCAAACAAATGTTGCTATGTTTATGACCGCCGCAAAGAAAGTTTGTGTAATAAATATTTTGTTTTTTCTTATGCCCCTTCTTTTTTTTTTTTTTTTTTTTTTTTTGCAGCAAAGTCATGCTGGCGAAGGCCTTGGACATGCAGCGGCACCGGCTGAGTATTCATTAGCAGCCCAATCAAGCGTTGTATTGCTTGTATACTCTATAAAAGTGTGAAGTGCGTGGAGTATATCAATTTTGAGAGAATGTTACAGAAATGGGCTTATACGAGATAATCTGGAGTAGCTGAAAATATATTTGCCTTTATAGTATTAAGAGGATAACAAAGACAACTTCTTCCTATCTTCTCTTATTGTTCTATTATAACTAAGAAAATACTGTTTTGCAAGCTCTTAAAATTGGCGTGTCTGTGCTTAGCTCTAGATATACTTATCGTATATACCATATATCCGTCACATATTTGCTATAGTTATGTTAAAATGATGATTCCAGCAGGGTTTCTCAATTATATATATTAACACATATAAAACTTTGCAGCACATCAGCCATTCCACAAAGTTGTTGAAAACGTCCCTTCTCCAGGGCATCTTGTCGTCTCATACCTATATCTTAACCTTTTTCCAGAATCTTTAAGTGATGCCTGTTGTCGCGCTGTCTATGAAAATTTCAAACGAATGCGCTGCAATTAACAAGTGACGACAATGCTGCGGCTCAGCAGTCAAGAGGCTGAGAGAGAGAGAGAGAGAAGAGAAAGAGAGAGACAGAGACACTGCTCTTTTTTATCTCCAGTGAAATTGAGGAATTTCGCCGCAGTCATTTGACGCTGGCCATATATTTGAGCTACTCAAGCGGAGGGTCATACCGTGACGTGTGTCAAACAAAATTGTTTTTCTCTCTGGTTTTTCTTCTTCTTATTTCATTTCAATTTTTCAGCATTTGCCGCGCGTGTCATGCAATTAGATATGTTAATTTTGCAGGCTGCCAATTCGAGCCAAAGGCAACTCGGCGGCACACAAGCGAATGACCTTAATCAAGGTCTGAGACGCCAGCTCTGACTCTGACTACGACTACGGCTACGACTGCAGCCAAAGAGTGCAACACTCAGCTTAGCCGGCTGCAATCTGGATTTCTTGGCTGCCAGCAACTGGGGCCTGTCTAAGCCAAAATAAATTTATTAGCCCTAGCTTTGTGCGCTCCGTTGGCTGCTCTGGCTATCTCTCTGTCTCCCTCCCTCTGGAAAGTGGAGCCGTGGCATTGACCGCTGCCTAAATAATAGATACTTTTAACAGCCTAATTGTCTGCTATTTATAATTAAAGCCCAGCAAAGACCGAACTGCCGGCGAGTAACTATAACAGATTCCAGCATAAAACAAAGCGTCCACTAATAAGCAGCAAATGCCAGCCCAGAAGGCAGCTAAGTGGCCCGGCCAACAGCCAGCAGCAACAGGGTTTTGTGCTTGTAAATTGAACTAGCTGCAATTTAGTTGCAGATCGCTATCTCTCAGCTTCAGCCTTAGTCTCGACGCGACTCGGCAAATAGTTGCAATATTTACTTTTCATAGGAACACGCAAGGCGCATAGCTGCCATAGCAGTTAAGGGCGGCAGCAGCTCGAGTTCACTAAACTGCAAGAAAATACACTACACTGCAAGAAAACTGTAAGCGCTTGTAAGCTCTTGCACAACAATAAACAGTTGACTGCGCTCCATATACGCTTCACTAATTGAACAATTAAAGCTGATTAAATGTTGTTTACAAAAATGGGGCATAGAATGGGCACACACACAACTCAGCTCAGCTCAGCTCAGCTCAGCTTGGACGCCCCTTTGGCCACAAGCAAATCCGCAACTTGTCCGCAAATTGTGTTGGCCAACATAAAAAGCCAACTCAAGTTGATTTGAGTTGTGTTAAATCAAGTCTTGTCGCAGCCAAGTTCAATGCTAAAAGAACGCAAAATTTATTGATTGAAAAGCGGCTTTTGCACGACTCCATCCATCTCTCTCTCACTCAGTGTGTCTCTCTGTCTAGCATTTGCTCGGCTGCTCTGCTCAGTCGCAGCAAAACTGTGTCAACGTGCCCCAAGAAAAACGGAACAAGTTGCGTCCAATATGGACAAACGGGCAACTCTCAATGGCGTGTGACAAGTTCAAAAGCATATATATATATATATATATATATATATATATATATATATATATATATATATATATATATATGTGTGTATGAGTTGGTTGTGCTATCATACGAAAAGTTGAAAAAATACGTTTACGTTTTACAAATGGCCCACAGAACCGGCCTGTGACAGAGCAGTCAGTCAAACAACTTTTTATTAGGCTATTTCTAACTGCGCGTCAAATGCCGACTGTGTGTGCGTGCGTGTGTGCGTATGTCTGGCCTAACGCATTTAACGGCATTCTATTTCAAGTTTTACAAACGCATTTTTATGTGTCAGCTACGCCACGGAGAAGTCAACCAATTGGGCTAATTGTGGTCTACGGGCCTTTGGCATTGCAGGCAATGGGCGCAGCAGGTGCCACGCCTACACAACGTGCAGATAAGAAAGTGTAAAGATATGGGATGCACAGTGCACGGCAATGGCATTGGTTCATTTTTTTTTTTGTGTTGATTTATCGCAGTTGCTTGTTAAAAGCAAGTTCGTTGCTTAAGTCTTCTTCTTCTTTTTGAAATATGCCCAGCTGCAAGTTCGTTGTCTAAGTCTTTTGTTTATTCATCTGAGAATGTTGACTGAGAGGCAAATTCGTTGCCCAAGCCTTTTGTTTATTTCATAAAGAATGTTGGCAGCGAACGAGTTCTGTTGTTTATTTGTTTAAGTAGAGTAGCAGCGGCAAGTTTGTTGCCTAAGTCTATTGTTTAACGAGCGCAAACTAACATATTTCTGGGTTTTTGGCAAAAGAAAGCCTTTTTAAGTTCAAATCCCAAGTTGACCATAAATGCAAATGAAGTCCAAACCAATTGGCATCTTACAAAATAATCAAAACGACAACAAAAAATATCGTACAGAACCGGTTCCAAGATTATTTTCAGACAGCGAAATGTATTCATTGATTAACATTCAACCGATACACACACACACACACGCTACGTACGTATGTATCCAATCTACCTGTGCTGCAGATTCATCAAGCGCAAAGGTGAACGTTACACACCCTCTTTGCCTCGCCTCCTCCTTTGGCAGCTTCTTCGATTTTCGCCGCCTTTGAGGAATTTTGCGTGCGCCTCAAATGTCGCTGAGCGCCGCGGGACAAATATTTCGTATGGCCAGGGCCAAGAAGGAACTTGACCAAACGAAATCAAGATAAATTGTGGGTTCGGGCTCGCCGCTATATGGGTGTGTGTGTTTATGGTTATGCGCGCCAACAACTTTCGTTGTGCCGAATTTCATTGTACAATTTCGGACGGCCGGAGAAGTGGAGAGGCTGCTGTTGCTGCTGTCTCTGGCTGTCTCCAGCGTGCATGGGAAAGGGAAAGTTGTAGTTGTATGCGCGCATGCAGTTATTGATACGATTCGGATTCCAATTCCGATTCAGTTTGCACAGCATCTCACTCTAATTGAATGAAAAGGGTGGAGAAACGTTTAACTTAATTGGAGATGTGTGTGTGTGTGTGTGTGTGCAAAGGCATAAACAAAAACTCTCTCGCTTTTCGCCTGATATCATCATTGGCATGAAATTGAAATTTACATTAAATTCAATGAAATGAAATACGGGCAGATGAGAGAGCAGATCTAGTTAAAGGTAAACTGGAATTGATTATATAGATAGGGCTAACAGAGAAAGAGAGGAAAATAGAAATATTAATCAATCACGATCATAGACTCCAGAGTAAAAGCTATAAAAATATGAATATATTTTGTAGATACGAACAGTTTCCTCAACATAACACAAATCTTTACTTCAACACCTCAAACAAAATTCACTTTATTTTTAGTCAATTTTGAAATTTTTATAATTATTTATCATGGCATGCCATCGCGTGTCTTTTCTCTTTGACTTAACTCACAAAGTGCTTTAAAGCATTCAAAGATATCCAGCTGCTATCGCCTATGGCCAGCTGTCATTAATCTTTATATTTCAGTTGAAAAGATAGCGCACCTGTTCGGCTTAAGAAAATTTAATTAATTGCGTCAACATGCCGTGCATCGTGATGGCCCACCAAGAATGCAGCAGCACCGGCAGCAGTAGCAGCAGCGTCAGCGGCGCGACCAGCGCAACAAATGAAACCTGCCGATTGACCCAATAAAAAGCAGCGCCATAAATTTGTGAAGCGTTACGGCAGATTTGAAAATCGCGGCATCTTTACACAGTATATATGTATATATATACAGGCCCTGGCTAAGTAACAACTTTTTTTGTTAACTCTCCTCTTTCTCTCTCTGCAGCCGTCTTTCACTTGCGGCAAGTAGGCCATGTAACCGAAAAATGTGCCAAAAAAACGCAAACTGAAGAGAAAAATGTGTGGAATAAGCGCAGCTAAGCCAAAAATGTAAGCACTGAGTGAGAGATAGAGAGAGAGAGAGAAAGAGAGGGACACACTTGAATAAAATATGTGTTAAATGCAACAGGTTATTGTTGTCAATGCGACTCTCATCAGGCGCATCAAATTGAAGCCCATGATGAATTGCACTCATCCAGCCGGCTAACTGTTTGATTTTCTTTGTAGATTTTTGGTACATACACACACCTGCACATACACATACACAAATTCGAACTCATCACGCTTTCTAATGTCGTTACCTTGATGATGTTGCTCTTGTTGCTGTTGCTGTTGTTGTTGTTGTTGTTGTTGTTTTAGCTGTCGATTGCCTCGCTTCGCCGAACGACACTTTTCCAATGCACACACAAAACGAATTTCAATTCTTTGGCGCTTACCATTCGAAAGCCCCAAGTGCCGTTATTACCGTTGCCTAGCATCAGCATGGCCCAAGCCATGGCCGCTACTCAAGAATCTCAATTGGCTGCCAACGCTTGAAGAATATTATTATTTTTTTTCTTGTTTTTTTTTTTTTTGTTTTTTAATTAAGCTGCTGTAAATTTATTTTCACTTCACCTAATTTTTGTTGTTGTTTTTTTTTTCTGCGAGCCGTGAAGACTGCAGCTTCAGTTTGAGCTTGAAATTGGAATATTTTTGTTGCCCTAATGAATACCCTTTAGGAGTTGGGTGAACGAATATTTAGTAGGTATGCTTAACTGATACTCTGCATTCTTAAAATATATAATTTAAAACACTTATTTTAATTTAAATTAAATTTTTGAAATATTTTTATAAAATATATAAATATTGTTAGACATTTTTTTTTAGAATTTTCTGAAAATGTTTTCGAGTTAAAACAAAGCACAATTATTATACCATATTATTATATAACCAACTATATGCTTTTATACCCAATTATAACTAGATAATTATCTAGCTAAGAGCATTAAATCTTCGTCAGAATGTAGCGGTTCATGCCATGTTTATGTAAATCTCTGGTGCTGCGCTGCACACACTCGCTGAATGGACTTCGACTCTTATGGTAATGAAGCTTATTAGCTGCATGAAAGATTTGCTTTGAAAATGCCAACATATTTGATTTAAATGGCCCAGTAAACAGTAAAGCAGTTGGCTTTAATTGATTCAACGGGCAACCACTGAGACTCGTGGTTGAGCATGTGGTGCAGCAGCGCCTTAACGGCGTGTGTTGATTTATAATTGAAAGAGAAAAAGAAAAAACTCTGAATAGTGTTAGCTTAATGCCCTTTCTATAAATATGCCTGGGAACGTGCGCACTAATTGGGAAAAGGTGCAGCAGAACATATACCCTTTTTTCTTTAACGACAGCGATTGCATAACTGCGCCTATTGTCTGCTATTAGATTTGCTTTGCATACTAATCAACTATTATTTAATTACTTGCGTATGCAAGTATTGACGCATGTCCATTATATTACTCCAACTGTATAAGGAGAAAGACTTGCATATTTAATAAAATAAACAAAAGTCTTTAATTATGTCTTTAATTATGTCTGCAATTCACGCACGTCACGCACTCAGTCAGAGGCAAAACACAGTGCTATGAATCCGGCATAAAACACATATTACTCAATTGTTAAAGGTAAAAATACGTATATATAGTGAGTCATTAAATGACACACATGAAAACCATATATGAAATATCTTTATTTTTGTGTGTCACGCCTAGACACGTGCCAAATCAACTTCAACACAAATGTCAGATCATAGTTTTTAGGTCAGGCCCGTATTTTATTTTGTTAAACCCAAATTAGCATAGCTTTCAGTTTGGCAAAAAAAAAAAATCAAAAAAATCAAAAAAGACTACTGCGGGTGCTCTGCCAGCTACCCAGCCGTCAGTCAGTCAGCCTTCTACACCTGCGTGTTGCTCAAGTACTCGTCGCTCGCACCTGAATAGGTATGTGAGCATCTTGTTATCTACTTTATGTAGCTATTCATTCTTAGTAACGCCCAATAAATTATGCACCAAACATGAGCTTTCTAAAAAGAAAAGATACACACAGTCGAATATATATATATATCTATGTGTGTGTGTATGTGTGTAGGTTCGCAGCACGCGGCATTTGCTAGCGGCAAGCACTTGGCTGGGCTAATGGCATGGAATTTAATGCAGTTTGTGAAGCATTGAAGAAAGTTAAACAAAATAAAATCTGACTTTAATTATGATAAAATATTTTAGAAAATTGAAATTCCTAAAGAAAGTGCACAAAAACCATACTATATAAAATAATAATAATTTAATAATGTTTAGAATACTGGAAATTTTTTATTAGCCATAAAAGGAATTGAAGTGAAATGGGTTACCATAAATGATGTATAAAAGCTGCATTTGCGTGGGTGAATTCTACAAATTTTTTTACTGTACAAAAATTGATATGTCGATTGTTAAATGCCATATAGAGAGAGAGAGATTTAGTTTGCTACACACACACACACACATATATATATATATATATATATATATTTATATGTCGCCGATATAATTAATATGGGAATAGAGCGTCTTGTATATATAATAGATATTTCTCCTATATACATTCGCCAATTTTTTTTACTGTTTATCTGTCAGTCTGGCAACTACCTACTCACAACTTTTCTCACCTTTCAGCTTATTGACTAAAAGAAGTCCCAACCATTGTCTACGGCAAGCATACAAAATTCGCATGTGAAATTCCTCTGAAGGCACCCTTGTGGCGACTTCTTGACTTACCCGCTGTGTGAACGTGGAGCAGCAACAGCAGCGACGACACCAGCAGTGAAATTGACAGCAGCTTAGCTGACAAGTGCCACATGTGTCGGTGCTCTCTTGGTATTCTGTGCTGTTTGTTCCTCTCCTTCTTCTTCTTCTTCTTCTCGTCTGTGTTTCTGCTCGCCTGCTCAGTTTGTGTCAAGTTCTGCGGCTTTCGTCGCATTTTTGCATAAATTGTTATTTTTGTCTGGGTTTTGCGGCAATAAAAGAAAGCCTCGCTTTATTCTAAGCTCTTGTCTAGAATTGTTAATTTCGATATTTCTTCTTTTTTTGTAATTTTTTTTTTGTCAGTTTTTATTGTGAGGCTGCTTGGAACTTTGGCGTGGCATCTTCCTTTTCTTGCCTTTCCTCTACTTCTTTTTTTGGTTGTAGATTTTACATATTAAGAGCTGCAAAGAGAAAGAAAGAAAGAAGTTTTGTTAGCTTTAGCCAGTTGATAAATTTCGTAAAAAGAGTTTGTGACTTAAGCCTTTTGTTTGACACTCGCTTGGCAATCGTGAGAACAGGCCACAAATAAGACATCTGCGCGTCTAATGGGGAGCACTGTCCATTTAAGTGGCTCGCCAGAAAAACAGAAAAAGACATTACATCAGACAGGGGCCAAAAAGGCCGCACGATTACGCTAATAAATCAGAGTATGCCGCATAATTGCCCAAGACAGCTTGGCCCGCTGCTTTCTAAGCCACATTTACATAACCTCGTGTCAGCGATAGCAGGTGATGCCTGTGATACTCGCTGGCAGTGAACTGTTTATTACAACGCACTGATTGAAATGCTAATTTTGATTGATGGAAAGAAAAAATAAAACCATAGAGCGAAAGCTTAAGCACAATTTTTAAGAGGTGTCAAAAGGAAAAGTGAAACTCAAAATAACGAAAAGTCGATAAATCAAATACGAAATGTATTAGCAAATCAGAATGGTAACAAAGCTAGCCTAGCCTGGTATTACCCAATAAGTGTAACAACAGCAATAACAATAACAATGAATACGTGACGCCCTACAATGGTCGATTAGCGACTAATCAGAAGAAGCAAAGCAAGCGATCGTTAAAACGACCACAAAAACCAAAAACAATTGCGAGCCAGCCTTAGCTGAAAGTGAAAGCACTCACAGTGAAAGAGAGAGAGGGAGACAGAGAGTGAGAGGTGGAGCCGCTGCGCATTGTAGAGTAAAGGTTGCTCTGTGAGTCGCGACGAAGACTTAAAACTCGATTACGCTTACAGCCAACAAAAGAGAGAGAGAAACAAAAAACAAAACAGAGTTTGACTTCGACTTTTAACTGAACTCGGGACCCAAAATCAAAATAAGCAAGAGTGTGTGTGGAAATGCCCGACCAAGATATACCCTGTATGTACTGCAGTTTGTCAACAATATCAGCATCACAATATTTAGACAATTATCGTCACTGATAATGACCATTACTTATGTTAATAATTGTTATTGTCATCAGCATCACTAACCAATCTTAATCAGCTTCATCATTATTTTGATAATCAATATAATTTGCACTGCGATTATCATAAACAGTTTTTTATTATTTATTATAAATTTGGATATTATTTATTTTATTTTTACTAGTTGCGATATTATTTATTTATTTATTAACCATCTCTGTAGAAGAAGGCTAATTAAGCTTTTCTTGATCTTGCATCACGAAAACAGAGAGTGTAATAACAATATGTTATAAAAGATGAAAATCAGACATAAATTTCTACCTCAACATAAAATTTAAAATATTTAATTATATATTTTTTATGAATCTACTGTGCATTCACATGTTACATATATTAGCTCACAAGCAATATGCCCCTGTTTACACATGTGTAAAGGGTTTGGACCATTAAAAACCCAAGCTGAGGCAGCCGCCACAGTTGAGTCATGGAAAATCATCGACTGCACATGCTCTCTGTGTTGTAGGTATTGTTGCTGTTGCTGTTGCTGTTGTTAACAGTTTTAGAGTGCAGGAAGTTGGTTAGGTTTTTCCATACGACGAACCTTGAAATTTTCGGCTGCTCCAAGTGAAATAGAAAGTTTTACTTTTAATAACAACGAGAGCAGACACATTCACACAACAACAACAATCAAAATAAAACAAACAATGACGACAGCAGGCAAAGGCGTTGCTGTTGCTGTTGCTGTTGCTGTCATTAAACGACTCCATTTTGTTTCCAATGAGCGATTGCAGCTGCCCACGCAGGCGCCTGTCAACATGAGCAGCGCTTGTTTACATTCTCCGTGAGCCGTTTATGAAGTTGGCTTTCTTGGCGGTTTCGATATGCGGCTTAAGTCTTGAACGGAAGTGTTGCATTCGACTCATAATTAGTTGGCTGCCAGCCCAAGTTAAATGACTCATGCGATTTTTTGGACGCTGTTGCGTAACTTAAGCTGAGCCCCGAATATTGCATGTGACGAAGAAGAAGAAGAAGAAGAAGCAGCCAAAAGGCAAAACGATAAGCAGCTGGAATTGCATAAGACTGAATATATTCGAGTTGGAATAAATCCAATCAGATGTGAGTATCCAGTTTAGCCTTCGCTTATGAATATCAAACAAAAGAGATATATTAGCCTAAATATATATTCATGCTTTCAACTTTCCACATTAACTATTATTAAGGCTTACCTCAAATATCAATCATTAGTCCAAATGCATTAGCTGTATTTTGTTTGATGGATTTATGCTGCTTATATTTTTTTTTATTTTTCTTTTTTTGCTGATGTCTTGTCTATTGAACGTTATTTTCAATTACATTTCGCGCGCACAAAAAATTTCACCAAAAAACAACAAAAAACTGCAAAAAGGCAACCAATTGAAATTTCTATAAACATAATAGCAGAGAGAGAGGGGAGACACGGACATTGGAAGGCCAGTTGAAGCACGTTTGACAGCCAACGGCAGAGACGGATGCGATAAATGTGGTTTTGCGGCTGCTGCAAAGGAATGCAGCAAAAATTATCGAAAAACAAAATCTAAGATAACCAAAGAGAGCGAGGGAGATGCAAATGTTAATGGGTAAAGCAGCTGCCAGTGTTGTAAAGAAACAAAAAATTGGCACAAAAGCGCAACGTCGCCAAAATGGAACAACTAACTGTACATAGCGCTGGCGCTGGAACAGCAGCTGGAATTGGAATTGGTGCTGAGGCAATTTAGATCGCTCGATCCCATTGGAAATAGCCAACATGTGTGTAGGCCTTGCCAACCGGCATAAGCTGGTCAACAGACCCAAAGACAGGTTACATGCATTTTTGGTTTAGGCAATGAGCAAACTGGAAGTTATTTCTGGCATCCGGCTGGACAGGCTAATTAATAGCTTTTGGCGTCTGCCCTTGCAGTTAGCCTATTATTTTTAAACAACGTTTAGTTTTGTTATGCAGCGGCATTTATTTTAATTAACAGTGAAAAGATATGCACGAGAAAACAAATTAAAAATTTGCTTGCAACAAATTTCACAGCGCGAAAACCACGTAATTTGCAACAACAGCAACAACAATAATAATATCAACAACAATAACAACAAAGACGCAGTTTAAGATGGTGGCAAAAGGTAGCGCAAAAAAGAAAGTTTTGTTTTTTGTCTGCTTATTGTTGTTGTTATTGCTGTATTTTTGCTTTTCTACACACACACACTAAGAGAGACGAACACATAGACAAACGCGGCGCTCAAATATCATTCATTCGAATTCCGTTTACATTTTGCCTTTTGCGGCTGCTTCTTCTTTCAATATTTAATTTATATGGCAACGTCAACGGCAACGGCAAAAGCAGCTCATTTTAGTTATTCACTTTTCTAAGATTAACGCACACATAAACACATAGGCACACACACACACGCACACACTTACACGAAGTGCTCGGTTTCTTTTGCTTTCTACCGTCAACAGGTGCTCTACGCACAGCGGCTCAACGAATACTGACTGCTGGTTGTGCAGCGAGCACTGAGCCTGACCTGTGGTGAGTTTCTTCGGTCTCTTTGAGTGAGTTTCTTAAGCTGCTGAGGTGAGTTCGAGTGCCTGCTGCCATTGACTCTCGCCGCAATTGAAAGTGCCAACTTATCGAATATATCCAATTGAGCGGCTGCACTTGCGCGTGTTATTA
Organism: Drosophila fulvimacula; assembly: GCA_035045555.1. Taxonomy (NCBI): domain Eukaryota; kingdom Metazoa; phylum Arthropoda; class Insecta; order Diptera; family Drosophilidae; genus Drosophila; species Drosophila fulvimacula. Next base: position 4,554,784 of record JAWNOX010000191.1, read on the forward strand.
GCCAAATAACTGCAACAGGCAAAAGGCAAAAAGGCAGTACACTTCAATTGTAGGTAACTGCCAATAGATTGGCCTAAACAGCACATTAGCCACTAATCGCTGCAGTTGCAGATTGCCATTGCCATTTTGCCAATTTCTATTGCCCAAACGCCGCTAACAAGCCGCCGGCTTCAATTGCTCTATGTTCTCTACGCCCATCTGCCTGCTGGTTGGTAGAGTGTTGGAGAGGGGGTGTGGGGGAATTGCTAGCTAAATTCCAATCAGCAGCGTATTCAACAATTACCGCGCAAATTGCAAACGCACGAGATCAAGATTAGGCGTGCACAAAGACAAAGGCCGCTAAGCAATTGAAAATGAAAACTGGAAACAAGGAATTGCATGTTGCTGAGCATAGGCGAAACCCTTGATGCCCTTATATGAGTAGTAATAAAAATGATGTAACATTATAATATATATAATATAATATAATATAATAATATAATATTATAATATAATTATATAATTATAATTATTTATAAAATAAAATTTATTAATTAGATTATTAAACTGTATTATTATTTTTAGTTATTTTCTCGGTATTTATAAGCCTTATTCGATCCGAAAAAGAGAAATGTTGCTTCTTTACGAAGACTTCATTCGTAACTGTGTTTAAGTTTTGCTTTCGTTCAAAGCGTTTTAGTTGAATACGCTGTCAAATGCATGTGTTTTAGCCGTGACTTCGAGGTTTGCTCCAGGCTACCTAAATTATTTTTTCATCTCTTCTTTTCATATGTATTCGTTGTTTGTTTTTAACTTCTTTTAAATATATGTCTATAAAAACGTCAAAAAAATATAATTATGTTCATATTGCATAATTTCGACATTTATAAAAATACTCAAATACCCATACACTCATAACGGAATAGTAAATTCATATCCATGAGCGCAGCTAACGGCATTCTAAATGTATGCAAGCACAGCTGTACTCGTATTGTTATGTGTGTGTGTGTGAGTGTGCGACGTGCATTTAGTCACTCCTTTGCTGGTTATTGTTGTTTTCGTTCGCTTGTATCCCTTTTGTTTTTATTCATTCTACCCTTTCCAATGCAGTTTTTGCATGGAATGAAGGAAGTGCAAACTGTCTGCTAAACCAAAAACATACATACAAAAATATGTACATCATATTGTGTGTGATGTGCAGTGTGACAGGTTTTCAGAGCTTCAACAAGCCAGAGCAGCTAGCTAAAAAATTCAATTAAGCTACATATCTATGTATGTATGTTGTATATTGCGCGAAACATCATATGAAATGTTAACATTTTGACAGTAATATAGTTTAAAATAGCAGAACCTTTTTTAATAATTTAATATGGCAATAATTTCCGCCAGCCGCTATTTTATAATTTTCGTGTTTGTAATATGCAGACCTTGTGGGAAATAGCCAAATTCTCAGCACTGGTGATGTCGAACAGGAAAAATACGCAAGTTTGACGTTTGAAAGGATACTGTAAATATTCTGACTAGCGTATGTGTCAAGCTGTGTGCTTAGAAAGAAAGACATCAGATTTCGATGACCTACTATAATATACATATTAAAGAAAGAATATCAATGAATTAAGTAGAATTTAGAATTTGCTACAAATTATATTAATACATTTTGAGGCATTTACATCTTTATTTATTTTATATTGCAAACAAAGTTGGCAAATTGTTAATACCTAAATATACCCTACACTTGCTTGTATGGCCGAACCCTGAAATGCTTCGTTTTCCATTTCTATGGTGTCGTCTCGGCTGCCCTCCGAGCAAACCGCCTTTATTACACGAGTTGCAATTGCGTTTGCGGCTTACCACGAGTATACGATTGCATTTGCACCCACCACAAAAGGAGTAGGAGGAGCAGCAGCATCAACAGCGGATCCAACCTGAGCCGATCACGAATCTTACTGGCGGTATTTCGTTTTTCATGTCACCTCATTTGGCAGCCAAGCAAAAAGAAAAATATAAAAAACGAGAAAAAACAACAAGTGATAAGAAGAAGACAATCGAAATCGAAGACAGAAAACCCATTGGCCATGACCAGTGAAATTTCTGTGCACTTATCTTCATAGTATTTACCTGTTTTTATATCGTTTTATTTTATTTGATTTTTTATTATTGTTTGGCACCTGTTAAATGATGAAACCCTCGCAACCGAGGCCATAATTGAGCACGTCGGCAGCTTTAATAGTTCTTAGCCGCTTGGGTATTAATGTCAAATTGAAAGATGATAAAACGGTACTCGAGGGATCCATTGAGCGTTTGATTTCATTTTGCGGTCAGTGGGCCTGTCTGTTGTTAAATTGTTTATATTCTCATAATTTATTCAATATATTTTTATTAGAGTACAAAGATTTGAATCAATGGTAAAACAGAAAACGGAAATTGCCGACAGAAACAATAATCTTTAAGTTGATTGCAGTGGAAATTAAATTAAATTAAACAAAAACATAAAGTTGGATTTGCCTAATATTTGGGCAACTCGGAGTAGCGCGGCGGCGTGGACCAGAGCACGCTGGAGTTTCGCTTCAAGTGACTGGGATCAATGTTGGGGAAGATGTTCTGCAGATCTGGAGTTTGTGGCTCCACCGAGAAGAAGCTGTCGATGATGTCCGTTGGGCAAAAGGTCTGCAATACCATGCCTGCGCCGCGCACATGAGCTGCAAGAGATTAGCATTAGTAAAGGGATTATCATATTAATATGAAATGTGGCTTACAGCGACTCCAGCTGGGCACCGGTGGCCTCTTGTAGGAGACTTTGCCCTCATCATCCGTGGAATCATCTTCATGCAGCATTTCGAATGTGTATTTGGATTTCGGTGGTGGCGGCATCATCTTCTTGGTCTTGGCCGCCTGCAGCTGCTGTTGCAGTTTCATTTGTTGCAGCATCTCGCGTTCCTGTTCCTTGGCCTTGGCCTTCTTCAGCCGTTCAGCTTCCTCTTGTTGGCATACCTTGCGTTGCAGTTCCTCCATTTCCAAGCGTTTGCGTTCCTCCAGCTTTTCCTTCTCCTGCTGTTTCTTGAGGCGCTTCTCCTCGCGTTCCTTAGCCAGCTTAGCCATACGCTCGGCCCGCTCACGCTCCTTGGCCTCGCGCAATTGCGCCGCCTGCAAGTGTTTCTGCTCACGCTGCTTCTTACGCTCCTCGGCCAGCTGATGCAAGCCCTTGCGGAAGTCTTCGCCGCTGTTCTCACGCGTCAAGGTTTTGGTGGATCCGGAATTGGTCGATTTGAGATTTGTGCCTGTCGCCGTTTTCATGAGAGTTGTGGCCTTGCATGCGCTCATGGGCGCCTTCTTGGGCTGCGCGGAATTCACAACAATCGCGCTTGAGCTTTGTGTGGGTGTCAGGAAACGTCCAAGCGTAGGAGCCGGCAACTTGCCAATGATTGGGGTTGTGCTCGAACCGCTGATACCCTGCTAAAGCACAAATAATGGCTATTAGAGAGTTCTATAAATGGAGAGTTTATATAGTAGACAAACTTACAGCATCCTTAACGCGCCTGGAGCGCAAATTGCTTTGAGCCTGTGCAGCATTCTCAAAGGCTTCCACGCGCATTTTTACAGGGCTCTGCATTAAGGGACTGAAATGGGAGAAGTAAGTATTATTTAAGGACCTGTACAGTAACCACCGATTAAAACTTACTTGAACAGTTCGTGCGTACGCGCTGGCAGTTTGATGCCCTTCAGTGATTTGGGTATTGGGTGCTCCAGGATTTGTGGCTTGGCTGCCTCATGCAGCGACTCGTCTTCGGTCATGAGGCTAGTATCTTGTGCTGCTTCGGGCGAGCTGTTCTCCTCGCGCGCCGTTTTCATTGAATTCTCCTTTTCGGACTCCACTTGGAACGTGGCATTGCCGGCTAAATTATCGTTCGGATATGTGGGCAAATTGACATCGAATGTGGCATTGGGTAAGGTTACAGTTTCATTCATTGCAACAGCAGTCGTTGCTGCCGCTGCTGCATTGGGCACATCTTCCACAGCATCTTCATAGATGGAAGCTTGAGGTGGAGCAGCCGTTTGTGACTCCTGGGAGTTGCGTGTGCTATTGCTGCCGCGCCGTGTACGCGATGAAATTGGCAAATTTTTATCCAAATCGCTGAGACGTTCCACTTTGATAGGCTTATGGGTTTCCTTCTTTTTGCGGGGTTTCTTTGCGGCTGTTGTGCTGTTCGCAGTTGTTGCTGTTGTTGAAAGTATGGTTGTTTCATTGGTGACAGTTTTGGTCGTCTCAAGTGTAGCTGTTGTTGATGTCGTGTTGTCAGTACTCATCTTCTCACGTTTGACCTTCACCCGCAGATTCGTGGTGGACAACTCATTATCCGTGGCCTTTGCCGTAGCTGATGGCTTAGTAGCTACGGGTTCGTCTGTGGTAACGTTTAGAGGTTTTATTGTATGCATTTGTGATGCACGCTGTTCACTCTCTTGCTTAATCTTGACCATGTCCTCACTGCTGGGTCGACGGAGCTTCGAATTTAACGGCTGTTCCTTGAGATTTTTCTCGGAGCGCAATTTGGCAGCGCGCTGCGGCCGTCCGGTGCTTATGCTGATCTCAGCTGCCGCTGCAACAGGCACTGGCGGCGGTGGCATCAGCGATCCTGTGGTATTCACTACCTCCTCATCCTCATCTTCCTCTTCGGCTGCAGCCAGCAGCTGCGTATTGCCTATGCGCGCGCTCTGCCGTTGTGGGCCTTCGCTGACGGCAATCGTTGCCACATCTGCGGGTTTTAAGCAATATAAATTACCTAGGAAACTTTTAGTTTGAATTTCACAATTTACCGTCGCCATCGTCCTCGGCCAAGGATGACAAGCGCTTGGGCCGTTTCTTGGTCTGCTGCGGCGTAATGGAACTGTTGCTGCTGTTATTTTTAGACACTGCAGCGGGCACAGCTTCACTGATTTTCATGTCCGCTGTGCCATTAACTATACCAAAGAATAACTGGTCCAATTCCTCGAAATGGGTCTGGCGAGAAAACCGAATTGAAAATCGCATCCAAATGTAGTTGTAAATATAACTTTGTATACCTTGCGTATTGCTTCCAACTCAATATGGAGTTTAGCCACAGTTTGCATTACGCCCAGTAGATCATCCATTTTGCGCACACACTTTTAAGAAATAATGCAATGAATAATTTACTTTTACTTTTCGATTGCTTTATTCCGTTTATTTCAAATGGCGGCAATGAGAAGCGCGTCGCCCCTACAACACAAGCCGAGATATGACATGAGAAAAATATCGATAGAGAACACACCGCTATCGATTAGAACGAAGTGGCAACTCCACGCTGTACTGCCGATATTAACAAGCACTGTATCCAGCTGTTTTCCCGCGCAAATATATTTTTTTTTATAATTTACTTAATTTTTGTAGCTTATTTATTATTAAACATGTGCTTCGAATGATAATCATTTGTTTTTATTTAATAAATTGACATTAGGATACCGGCAGTTTTGTTTATAGCAAATGTGCTCGTTGCAGCTGCTCTTGCTTGCAGTGTTGTAGAACGTCAAATGATGGTGCATGCCATTGCTATTTCACGAACTGCACGCAAGCCCAAACAACTGAGTAAAACGAGTAAATAAGTTAACATTTATGCATATTTTGCCAACTGCGCAATTAAGGTGACATTTTCACATACGATGTGCATATATCGAGTATATCGAATAATGTGCGCAGTGTTGTTAGCTAACTAGCGGGCATGCTGGCCGAACCGGTGCTGCAAAATACGTAAATACATTGTTAAAATTCGCCAGAAATTCGCAAGCCAGCGAAAATTTAGTAATAACAAGGGTAAACAAGCGATTCGCGCGCGCTCGTTGCGTTAACAAACAAATAAGATGTATATATGAGAAACCACACGCCACACACAGACACCACTTGTCACCAGGAACAACACCAATACAAATACAACACGCAGCAGCAGCAGCAGCAGCGCAATGGGACTCGACTTTGATGTCGTGGAGTACTGCAAAGGTGTGAAATCAAAACAGTCCCAACCGCCGTTCGCCTGTCCGGTGCGCGACTGTGATCGCAGTTATAAAACGTTAGTCGGTCTTCAGGGCCATCTCACCAACTACGACCACGACAATCCACAGCCCCTGACGCCAATTCTAAAGCCCAATCGAAAAAGGGCGCGCTCTTCACGCGCGCTCCACTCAACGCCCAAAGACAACGGCAGTGCTGGCGGTGGTGGAGGTGGTGGCAATTCTGAAGGCGAGAATGGTTGCGGTAATGGCAGAAGCACCGCGAATCCGGAATCTCTCGTCTCGTATAATGAGCAGGAGGGCACGGTTACCTTTAATATCGATGGCAAGAGCGTGCGATTGGGCATCGATGAACCGTTGCCGATTGTCGACGATGAGGAGTTTGCCGAGCTGGTCGAACGCGGGTGTATATTGAATGCGGACGCGCCGCCGCTGGAGGAGAATGCAGCGTGGGCACAGGTGCAGGTGCCCGTTGCGAATGTCCGTGAGATCGATGACTACAATGTGCCTGATGCGCCGCCCAGGCCCTTGGCCTATTATCGCTTCATTGAGAAGTCGGCCGAGGAGCTGGACGGCGAGATAGAATACGATGTGGATGAGGAGGATTCTGCTTGGCTGGAGAATATGAATGATTTGCGCGCCAAGCAGAATTTGAATGCTGTTAGCATTAATACCATGGAGTTGCTAATGGATCGCCTCGAAAAGGAATCTCATTTCCAGGCAGCCGCTAATGGCACGCCCACTGGCGTTGAGGTGGATGACGACGCTGTGTGTTGCATTTGCTTGGATGGCGAGTGCCAGAACACTAACGTGATACTCTTCTGCGACATGTGCAACCTGGCTGTGCATCAGGATTGCTACGGTGTGCCCTACATACCAGAAGGCCAATGGCTGTGCCGTCGTTGCCTTCAATCGCCCAGCAAGGCGGTCAACTGTGTGCTCTGCCCGAATGCGGGCGGAGCGTTCAAGCAAACGGATCATGGGCAGTGGGCGCACGTGGTATGTGCATTATGGATACCAGAGGTGCGCTTCGCTAATACCGTGTTCCTGGAGCCAATTGGTAAGCTGCTCAAATATCCTCTCAAATGTTATATTCAAGTTTCCTTCCTTCCCTGGGCAGATTCTATTGAGACCATACCGGCTGCTCGGTGGCGCCTCACCTGCTACGTGTGCAAGGAGAAGGGCCTGGGCGCTTGTATACAGTGCCATCGCAACAGCTGCTATGCCGCTTTCCATGTCACCTGCGCCCAGCAGGCGGGTCTGTATATGACCATGGATACGGTAAAGGATGGCCACAACGATAGCTCGGTGCACGTGCAAAAGTTTGCCTACTGCCACGCCCATACGCCCGCCGACGCCAAGCTGAAGACAAATGTGCCCGACTTCGAGGATACGCGGCTGAAGATGCGCGAGGCGCGTAAGGCGCTGGCCAAGAAACGCTCAACGGCGCCTGTGGTGCTGATACCGACAATACCGCCGGATCGTGTTCACGAAATCGCTGGCATGGTGCACATGCAGAAGAAGAAGGAATTCCTGGATCGCATCATTGCCTATTGGACGTTGAAGCGTCATTATCGAAACGGAGTTCCGCTGCTGCGCCGGCTGCAGAGTCAGGGCAACAATCATGGGGTGATTCAGCGCAATGGCATCGAAGGCTCCCCGGACACGAAGGAACTGTACCGTCAGCTCAAGTACTGGCAATGCCTGCGTCAGGATCTGGAGCGAGCGCGTCTGCTCTGCGAGCTGGTGCGCAAGCGTGAGAAGCTCAAGGTGGCATTTGTAAAGATCTCCGAGGAGGTTGTGATGTTGCAACTAAATCCGCTTGAATCGGCGCTGGGCAAGCTGCTGGATGCGCTGGAGACACGCGACACCATGGAGATATTCCGCGAGCCCGTGGACACCAGCGAGGTGCCCGACTACATGGACATAGTCAAGCAGCCCATGGACCTGGGCACCATGCGCACGAAGCTCAAGGATTGCCGCTACACGAAACTCGAGCAGCTGGAGGCAGACTTTGATCTGATGATACAGAACTGTCTGGCGTACAACAACAAGGATACAGTGTTCTATAGGGCTGGCATTAGGATGCGGGATCAAGCAGCGCCGCTTTTCGTGCAGCTGCGTAAGGAAATGCAACGAGATGGTCTGCTGGAGCGAGGCCAGCGCATTCATGTGGACCATGTGGAGAATGAGGTGGAGCACGAGCTGCGGCAGCTGCTGACGGCACCGCCCAGCGAGGATGTGGTCCAAAAGCTGCTCATACTGGCCGACAAGTCACAGGTGCTCAAGAATCCCAGCTATCGAACGAAAAAGATCAAGCAGATCCGCCTTGAAATCAATCGCATGCGCAAGTCCCTGCAAAAGCCGCGCTTTGCAGCGGTGAGTATATAGGAGTAAATAAACTGAATAGTCTATTTGATTGATTCCAATTGCTTTTAGCGCTATGCAACGCATGCGAACTCACAAAGCGATGAGGACAACGAAGAGACGCGCGTGAAGCCCACAAAGAAACGCACGCGCAAACGTCTTAATAGCAGCGCCATGGACTTGGATGAATCGCAGGATATGCAGCGCAGCCAGCAACATGACGAAGATGAGGACGACGAGGATGACTCGGATGATGATTCGCTGGCGGACGATAATGCTAGCAAAGACACGGGGCATATGGTGCAAACGCCGCCCTGCAGTCCTGTCAAGAGTCTCAACAACAGCAGTTCACCCGTGGGCATTAATCGAAGGTGCGTTTGGGTTGCCGGCCGATGGTCGTAATGGAGTATATACTATAATATAATATGTGGGAGATTATACTGCAGATGTAGGAGAGTTGAGCGTAGTTGCATGTAGGAGAGTCAAGCATAGTCGTAGTCGTCCGATAGTTAATAATAAGCAAGTATCTGTATGGAAGTAGAGTACATTGGACTTTAGTAATATTACTAAATACTATAGTACTATATATCAGCGTATTCTTTTGATTAAGTATTCCAGTAATTAGTAACTAACTGACTATAACAGAAACTGTTTTTGATTAGGTATTCCAGTGGCTGTTATTAATATTAATTATTATTGTATAGCAGATGTTCAAACGGACTTCACAAAATGTGAATTTTAGGCATAGGGAAACTACCGCAAAGAATTTATGAAGTCGATGAATAAGCCCAGACAAATATCGGTGCTTTTTTGGCTGGCCAAAAAGCGAAGATACTTCGAAGCTGGGATTATGTGAATCATAGTAACTTATTTCGAAAATGGAGAACTTGATAAATAGCTTAGAGTATAACTTAAATGATAAACGGTATTTTCAAGTCAGGTATACTCGCATTTAAATTGGTTATAAATAATTAATAGTTATGGCAAAATAAGTAATATTATATCTTATATATTATTATGTCTCACATATAATTTTATCTCATTCACTCATAATTTCTTCCCACCTTTCAGAACGGCCATTTTATTGACGCGAAAGTCGCAGGCGGCACTCAAGCGACCATCGGAGCCACTGACGACGCCTGTTAAGGAGGAGCACCACAATTCACAGTCATCGAGCACACAGTCGACGAGCGCCAGTTCGAGTTCGACGACAACCGCAGCGACCGCCGCCTCGAGCACGTTGAATGCCTCGCTGCATGCAGCCACTGTGACGCCGGCGGCAATGAGCAGTTTTGCCCTGACGACGCACAACAGTACAGCGAGTGCTGCGGGTACGGGCGTGGCAGCTGCTACTCTCACCACCGCAGCGCTGTCCATGAACAACAAGCTGAACCTGAGCCTGGGCACGGGCTTGGGCATGTCCAAGTCGCCTAAACGGCCAGCGCGCTATCGACGTTTGCCATCGACGTCACCAAAGAAGTCGCCGAATCCGGGGGCAGCAGCGGCGACGGCGGCGGCAGCAACAGTAGCAGCCACGACGATGACCACGCCGACCGCAGCTCAGTCCATACCTGCCTTAGCGTCGGCGGATCCAGCGCTGTCATTTGAGCGCATTCCAGACAGCTTTCGTGTGTACCGAGCCAACAATCAGCGAGACGTCAGCGAGAGCGATGAGGGGCCCTCTCAGTCGAGCAGTCCGTGCAGCAGTTGCTCAGACTTCAGCATGTCCGGTAGCTGCTCGGACTTTGATAGCGACGAGGCGAGCGATGGTGATGCGCATAGCGAGGATGGCGATTCATCCCATGCGATGCGCGACGATTCGCAGGAGGAGTGCACCACAGATGCCATGGACTTGCTGCATGCGAGCTTGAACAATGCCCAGGGTAATGGCAACATGGCCATTAGCAGCAGTGACAGCAGCTCCGACAGCGACGACGACGACGATGATGAGGAGGACGACGATGACGAGGACGATGATGAGGAGCAGCAGCAGCACCATCGGCTGGATGCTAAGAATGCGCGCGTTACGCGCAGCACGCCCACACCACTACAGGGGCGTGGCGGTGCCATGGCAGCTGCCCGTGGGCGCGGCAAGCGGCGCAACAATCTAAGCGAATCGACGAGCTCAACGGCAACGCCGCCGCCGCTGCTGCGCAAGGCGAACAAACTGCGATCGGCCACGCCCAATGCATCGCCTTTGGTGAATAGCATCAAGGCGCGCAGGAGCACGACCACTTCGACTACCTTAACGAACAACAACAGGACCAACAAAGTGCATCACGAGCTGGAAGAGACGGCGACCGAGGTGCATGTGCGGCACAATCACAGCAACCAGAAGGCAGCGCTGGAGCCACTGCAGCTGGTGTGGGCCAAATGCCGTGGCTATCCCTGGTATCCAGCGCTCATCCTCGATCCCAAGACGCCGAAGGGGTTTGTCTACAATGGCGTGCCACTGCCGGCACCGCCAACGGATGTGCTGGCACTGCGCAAGAACTGTCTCGATGATGTTGTCTTTCTGGTGCTCTTCTTCGACGTGAAGCGCACGTGGCAGTGGCTGCCAGCCAATAAGCTAGACATCCTGGGCATCGATAAGCAGCTGGATCAGCAGAAGCTGGTGGAGTCACGCAAGCCGGCGGAGCGCAAGGCCGTAAAGAAGGCGTACCAAGACGCGCTGCACTACCAGAGTCAGGTATCCGATCTAGAGGGTCAGGGTCCGGATCCCATCATGTGAAAGCTGTTTGCCCAATTGCATTTACGCTGTTAAATGCGTGCGCGATCCCGCCTTAATTGCTCCAATCAATGTATAGTCCATTAGATTTCTCGAAAATTGTTCAGCCCGGTCACAGAGCTCTCGAAAACTCGCCCAGTCCGGGCGCTGCTTGTATTGTTAAAGAAATTGAAGAGAGTAGAGTAGAGAAGAGAAGGCCCTCCATTAGAGTATTTCGTTCGATAATTTCTGAACTTTTTCGCAAGTTTTTCCGGTTCTTTGTTTTTATTTGTTTTATTGAAAGAGAAGTAGAAGAAGGAAGGATTCGGCTCTTAGTTAAATTTATTTGTAAAATATATTTCGAAATTTCAATCCTTTGCGACAACAAAATGGAATTTATAACCTCAATACGTTTCACGAAAAATCAAATCAATGTTTAAGTTAAATAGTTTTAAGCATAAAAAATAAAAAAAAAAAAACATTACAAAATAGTTAAGCTAAAAATCTAATAACAACACTGTAAAAAGAAACAACAAACAAAATAACAGAACATTTACAAATAGCATTAAATTGTATATGTGTGTGTGTGTGAGAGAGAGTGTGAGTGAGTGCGCGTCTGTGTCTGTATGTGTGCATGTGTGTGTATATGTATTTGTGTTAATTAAGCGTGTTCCGTTTTTAATTTCCGTATGAACAAATATGCAAAAGTTTGATTATTATTACGTTATATTACGATCATCGATGATGATGAGGATGATTATTATTATAATTATAATTATTATAATTACGGCGTGTAATTAATGCAAATTATTAGAATTAAGTGTCAAGCGTAGAGCATTAAGTATTTGTAGTAGTTGCCCATAACAAGATTGAATATTGTTTAAATTTAACGGTAAAGTAAATGCAGAAAATAAATGTTTTAAACAAAAATCGAAATCTATCTGTCAGAACTTGACTTTCGGCTGAGATATCCTGATTTTTCTGCCTGCCTTATATAGACCATATGTCGGAATTAGCTGAAATGGATTACTTTTGCTATAGTAATCTGTCAGCTATCATAGGAATAATTAGCTGAAAAATATTGTGTTTAATTCCTAATACACTTTTTTATTTAACTTTATTAAATATCTGAAATATCTCATCACAGGTCATATAACTATAGTTATATGATGGTATATGATATGATATATGATATATGGCGTCTGCAGCTAGATGCCATTTATTACGTCTTATCCGACAATCCGCTCAAACTTCCCTTCCCACCACAGCACAGTTGCACAGTCATTGGCCCAGTTTGAGAGTCACACGCTGTTAGCGTCACAACAAATGAATTTAATCCAATTAAATTGTCAAATAACCGAAAGAAAAAAAAGAACAAAACGTAACAAAGAAACAGATTCCGAGTTATTGTAATAAGCGGCGAGCTGAAACAGTTGACAGATTGGACAGGTGGCGCGAAAGGCGCAGTTAAAAGCGTAAATACACAAATGCGACACATAATAAACATGTTTAATCAGTTTTCCAAAATTGAGAAGAAACGCGTCATTATTTACGCGCTTACAAATAATGGACAAATAATGGAGGTGCATTCGCAGAGGTGAGGTCGCGCGTCGTCTTGACTCGAGTCGAGTCGAGTGCGACGTTAAGCAGCTGTGATTGATGGAGCAACAGGTGAGCGTCTTCCCCCATAGACATAGACAACTCAATTCAATGCGAAACTCATAGAACGCCCCAAAATCCCAGCGCCACATGGCCTTAATAACTAATGCAAATTAATTTAGCGACTGTCTGCGATTGAAGTGTATTGATGTGGCCGTTAACTGCACTGAGAGAAACCCGAATGACGTTGTAAAAAATTAATTAAGTTCATTTAGTCATGCGAATTACGTATAGCAATATATAATAAAATTTTTTTAATAATAACAGATTTGTATTATCATTATTATCGTCATCATTATATTTTGTTATTATCATTATCATTATTATTTATTATTATTATTTTTATTACTATATATGTACGTCTTAAAACTTATATTTCAACCATTTTTTTTTATTCTTATTATAATTATATTTGCATTTATCATCATCATTATCATTGTCATTGGCAGTATCATAGTTATTGTCATTATTTTTATTATTTTTATTTTTATTTTTATTTTATGTCCTCATCATAATTATAAGCATAACAATAATGATCTATATCATCAACAAAGACAAAAACAAAACACTTGTTTCTCTCAGTGTAGTTTTAAGCTCCACTTGAGAATTGCTCAGCATTCGACATCGTGTAGGTCACTGTGCGTTGGCGCTCTAATTGATGTATTTATTTAATAATTGCTTGTACGGCTGAACATGAAACGGAACTGCGTAGAGCACAGCCCCTGGCCAACAGTCAACAGCCAGCAGCTAATAGCCAAGTCAAGCCGAACGAAGTGCGCGCAATTGGAGCACGCTTCAATGTTGTTTGTCTGGTGGGGGAACTTCCCCATGGGTCAGCTCGAAACTCGTTTTCTTGTCAAATTTCAACGGATTTCAACTGAAATGACGTAAATGCTACTACCATGGCGGCAGCTCAGCACTAACAAAGCATTTTTATCGCGTTTATAAAAAGAATATTTTGTGCATGAAAATAAATGGCCTTGGCGGCGAAGCTTTGTTTTTAAAATAACAACAAAGTGTTATTTTTAAAATTAAAGCAATGCAAAAACCAAAGCGTCAACTGTCCAATTGCCCAACATTCCACAGCCACGCAAACAAAAGCTTAAAATAATGGCTAAGACCCTAGCAAAGGTGGTATAAAATTGGCTAAAATGTGATGCCGCTGCGCCTCCATTATTTAGACGGTTTTAGTAAAAGTAAAATCCTAACTAAGGCGCTTAGCGGAAAAAACAAATTGCTGGGTTTTTTGGCCAACAAATTAATTTAGAAAAAAAAAAACATTTTTTGCTGACGCTTTTTTTTTAACCATTCACAAAAATTCATTGAAGCCAGTCGCTGCGTGTAATGGATACCCTGTAATTATATGAATGGATGGTAGTGCGGTAAGTGAGAAAAGTGAGCAAATTGAAGATATGAAGTGAGGGGCAAAGGGAGCAATGAGTGGGTGCTTCAGTTTGAAATGTTATGTAGGAAGTATAATTAAATATATCTCAGGCTTAACTATGCAGCATTAGCATTGGCTCTATGCAGATATATACCCTAATAATGATAAGCATAGATGATGAAATATATAAAGCTCTAACAGCATATGTTGCATCAACATGCATGCTTGTTCAGCTAATTACAGGGTATTTAACGGCCTAGTACAGACGCACAGACAACGCTTATTTGGTTTCATTGAGTTCATTTTGCGGTTACTGAATCGGGTGGCGGGGGCAGCGGGCATTAAATTTTTAAATTAATTTGCACGCAGCTGCAGCGCTGAAAGTTCCGCACTCTGACGTCGGCTGCCGGCCCATTGGCTGCTAACTGGAACTTGGAACTGGGTCTGACTCTCAACTTATTCGGGTCTGGGTTTTTTCTTAAATATATACAAAATATATTTAAATTTATGCGTAATCGCTAATGCCATTTAAGCAAAGCTTTAAGCCGCGTCGCACGTGAGGCGCACAACGTGGCTCGCTTTTGGAGTTTTCGGCATGGTTCAAGTGCGTTTATTGGCCATTAGCTTTTGCCTTGTGATGAAATTCGGCTGAAACAAACAAAATAAATTCAAATTTACATAAATCGCTGGCTATGCTTTAAGGATTTTTTATTGCTGTCAAGGTACGGCGACAGCAACAGGAAAAACATTTTAAAGACTCAGAAAAGTTATGGCGTCGTTTTATATATATATATATATATATATACATATATATGTTGAGCAGACATCTTAATGAATGCAAGAGTATGCTAATTAAATGGTAATTAACACCGGTAGCCGTGCCGTGCACACGTCGTATATCGCCCAATCACACACGTATGTAGTCAGCGTTAGCCGGGCTAATCGAAGTTATATACTTTTGCCCGATAAGATAAGGCGCAACGTGCATGGCGTAGGGTAAACGCTGCTCTAATTAAATGAGACGTGCCTCCGTTTCCATTTTGGGATCCATTTAAGTTCGTTTGAAGCGCGTGGTCAACAAAAAAATTAAAATAAATTGCGAGAGCTGACGCAAGTAGCCAAAACCCATAAAAACAAAGAGAAAGATGAAAATATGAAATTGATAAACGTCTGTTCCAGGTCCGAAAGTTCTATGGCGCGCATGTGACGTCGCAGTCGACGCGAACGTCGCTGTCAGCGTGACTGTGGTCAGTTCAAATGAAATCTATGGCTATAAATAAAATCTTTATACTATATGCGTAATGCCTAGCAACAAGCTCTGTAAAATGTCTTACGAAATCTGCCCGCCGTGAAAGTTACCAAACAAAAATTTCGGACTTACGTGAAAATCTTGAATAATTGCCTATATTCATAAAGAGTCATAGTCATAATGTGTAAGTATCACATCAGCCTGCCTTGTGATCTGTTTCACTGCCAAGTGTTAAGATTGACAATACGTGATTATGGCCATGTGTGCCGAGAATGCCGTTTGGCATGTGATGTGCGCCAGGTGAGCCTAGGCTTGCTCCATGCGCTGGCTCATCAAAGCCCAAGTGCTCCAGATGTAAGCCCAGGTGTGGCCGGTGGAGTTTGATGTGACCTATATAGTTTTATTCATATTTTTTATGCTGTAAATCAATTCTATGAATTCCACTTGTCCGCTTTGACCTCTGCAACTGTGAGTTAGTTTATGTAGGCAGCAGCAGCTGAATTATTTCTTACTAGATGATAGAACGAATTTTTGATAACAGAATGTTGTTAAAAATATAACATATACAATTATTTTATATACGTTTTTTTTATTATTTAATATTTATTTATTTTTGCATTTCATATATTTAAAAAAAATTTTTTTTTTTTTTTGTTTTTCAACTTTTTTTCTAATTGCAGAATTTTTTTATTTTATTTTAGCATTTATTTATTTTATTAATTTGCAATATTTAATTACGTTTTATATAGCTTTTGCGACTTTTTATTCATTCATTAATTTAATTAATTTAATTTGCAAAAGCTTCGGAAGAAAATGTTTGCAAAAATTTGTAAAAATAAAAATAAATAATTAAAATGTTTTATATTTTATAAATATATACTCTTAGAATAAATAATTTGTTTCAGCTAATGTTTGATTATTTATATATTATATCATTCATTAAAAAAAAAACGTTTTTAAACGTTTACACAACAAATTATATCAAAGTATTTATGATTATTTGAGCTAAAAATGCAATATGTAATATTTAAAAAAAAATTCTAAATATATAATGATGTTTATATTATATAGTATATAATTTTTGGACATTTTTATACCCTGAACCCATTAAAAATGGGTAATCAGGGTATAATGGTTTTGTTGCAACCCAAATGTATGTAACAGGCAGAAGGAGGCGTGGCAGACCCCATAAAGTATATATATTCTTGATCAGGACGACAAACCGAGTCGATTGAGCCTGTCTGTCCGTATGCTTGAACGCGTGGATCTCAGAACCTATAATAGCTAGAATTTTCTTTTATATATTGAATTTTTTTATAGATTCGTGTATATCACGCGCAGGTCGAGTTTGTTTTCGAAAATTCTCAAAATTTCAAAAAACTTATTTCAAATACTAGAGGCTTGTGCTTTTGCACATACACACATATGAATGATATAATCACGCGGGGTTTAGGCTATTTCCTAGTCAGGCACCTCCGACTAGAGTTTCCTTGTTGTTTGTAAATTAAGTAGAATAATAATGGTAGTAGTTAGATAATGATTGTTATGCTAATGATCATTTTGCTGACCGACTCTACCGAACTAAACAGGTAGCGCTCTTATTTCCCACTCAATGATCGACTGTAAGAATCGAGTCATGACCTCGACAGAGCTGAGCTCGATAGAGTTGAGCACAATTTTTGGCGGGAGTTTTGCCCTATATAAGGGCAAGCAGTCTGCCCAATTCTTCAGTTGGTTTCCTGACCCCCTGATGGTCAGTCGTGCTGTGCAGTGCAATCCAGTGTAGTGTAGTGCAGTCCAGTGTTGTGTAGTGTAGTGTCTTCCTCCTGCTGCTCCTCCTCCTCTTCTTCTGTATTTGGTAAGTATTTAGTTAATAATTTTAGTATTAAGTATATTAAGCAAAATTGTATTAGTTATAACTGTTTCTTTTAAGCAAATGATTTACTAATAATTCTTTTTTTTTCCCGATTCTATCCTGCTGCCCTCTCTATCGCTGCTGGACTCTCTACCTCTGCTGGACTCTCTCCTTCTGCTGGACTCTCTCCCTCTGCTGGACTCTCTCCCTCTGCTGGACTCTCTCCCTCTGCTGGACTCTCTCCCTCTGCTGGACTCTCTCCCTCTGCTGGACTCTCTCCTGCTACTGGAACCTCTATCTGGATTTGACTTTCCATCTGCCCGCCTCTCTACTGCTGCCGACTCTCTGCCAATCTACCGTTAACCGACTTGCTACTGCTGCCCGCCTCTCTACTGCTGCCCGCCTCTCTACTGCTGCCCGCCTCTCTACTGCTGCCCGCCTCTCTACTGCTGCCCGCCTCTCTACTGCTGCCCGCCTCTCTACTGCTGCCCGCCTCTCTACTGCTGCCCGCCTCTCTACTGCTGCCCGCCTCTCTACTGCTGCCCGCCTCTCTACTGCTGCCTGCCTCTCTACTGCTGCCCGCCTCTCTACTGCTGCCCGCCTCTCTACTGCTGCCCGCCTCTCTACTGTTGCCCGAGTCTCTACTTCTGCCCGACGCTCAAACACTCTACCGTTAGCCGACTCGCTACTGCTGCCCGCCTCTCTACTGCTGCCCGAGCCTCTACTTCTGCCCGAGTCTCTACTTCTGCTTCTGCCCGACTCTCAAACACTCTACCGTTAGCCGACTCTCAAACACTCAACCGTTAACCGACTCTTAAACACTCTACCGTTAACCGACTCTCAAACACTCTACCGTTAACCGACTCTCTACCACTCTACCGTACCCGGACTCTCTACTGCTCCCCGCCTCCCTACTGCTGCCCGACTCTTTTTACGAGAATGTCTTAATAATAATTTTATTATACAAAGAACCCATTGCAATATGTATGTAAAATACACTTGTTTTGGAATATCAACTTTTCGATGGGTTCAGGCGATCTCCTAGTCGGGCACACTCGACTAGAGCCTTCTTACTTGTTTGATTAATATTTTATAATAAACAAAGTTTATATATAAGTTTATATATATATATACAGTCAAACTTGAATATGATGATGAACGATGGAGAAACATGTTTAACAGATGCCACTATATAGTATATATTTATCTACTGCCAGTAGGTGTCTAAATTCGCACCTAAAACTCTTTATCTACAATATATAAAATTAATAACTAATCGTAAAATATTTATATTATGTATCATATCTCCGACAATAATAAAGCGAGCCTCTTTTGCTGTTAATAAAAAATTATTTATAATAATTATAATAATTATTACACATCAGTATTGCAGTTCACAGCTGCTGTCGACGCCAGTCGAATGTGAGCAAAAAAATACAAAAAAAATATATTAAATTTTACACACATCAAAAAGCCACAAAAATTTCCAATTGATTTTCACATTCTTGATGCCCAGCGAATAATTTAATTTGCATAATTTATTTTATGGCACCCTTGGCGACTTTCCTGTCATGTATGTACATATATGTATATATATGTATATATATATATATATATATATATATATATATATATATATATATATATATATATATATATATATATATATATATATATATATATATATATATATATATATATATATATATATATGTATATATATATATATGTACATATGTATATGTATATATATATCTCTTTTATTTACTCAATATGGTATATAAGTCTGTGAATTGCCCATATAACGGCGCCGACTCGAATTTATTATTAAATGCCGCAACTGAGATGCCGTGAACCGGTTAAGCCCTGTCAATGTGCCCCCTGAGATGGGGAGCGGGTCGTCTTGCAGGCGCGTCTTACCGGCGACTGTACAACAGTTGCGTCTAAAAATAAGTGCACGCCATATTTGGGTCTCAACTGGTCAGCCCAGCTCGGCTCAGCTGAGCGTCTTCCTATGCTGCACAACAATTGATATCTTGACAAATGACAGACGCACTTAATAATAATGGCCGAAAGTCGGTCTACAAAAAGAGCAGAGCTGAACTGAGGTGAGCTGAGCTGAACTGAGCAGGGGGTATTTGATAAATCGATCTGGTGTATCGGGAATGCAACTATAGCTGTATCTGCAGCTGTCTGCCCTCTGCGGTGCTTAATTTATGCATTGGGGCATAACATGCAACACAGGCCTTGCTACTAAAAATATACACGAGCTGACCTTGGGGGCAGCTGCTGGCAGTGAATGGAACGAGCCAGCATAACGGAAGAAGAACCAACAGGATTGCCAAGACTGGGCTCAATTAACTGTTCGAGAATCCAGAGACAGGCAGACTGAGATCAGAGACCTTAGACAGGGGAGATGTGATATCTGCTGGACCTAGGGTAACAAAATATTTATTGGCACATCCTGATGCCAGCCGAACGGGTTCGCTCAAGGACAAGCCAGCGAACTTGCGCCCTTGCCGTTCTTAGACTTTGCACTATAAAAGGCAATGGTTGCCGCACTGAAAGGCAACAGTCATCCAACTCAAGTCGTCGAAGTCGTAGCGAAGTTTTGCGTTTCTCTTAATTTGCTCAAGTGAAAGAAGCAAAAGTCCTACAAGTCGTAGACTTATATCCTTACTCCCCACGAGGATCCATCAAGATGCGCCTGCTGCTGCTCAGCTTTTTGGCTTTGGGTGCGCATGCGCACACCATTGGCTATCGCAACAATCTGTTGGCCTATGCGCCGGCACGCGGCGAGTTCCCTGTGCAGAGCGAACTGGTCCAGGGCTACACGCGGTATCTGGACAACACTGGAGCGGAGCGCCTAATTGCCTTCAACTATCCGGAGCCTCTGTACGGCATACGCAGCGTGGCTCAGTCCGAGAACAATTTGTTGCGCAGCAGCGGCAGCTTGACTAAAGTGGAACCCCAACAGCATTTGGCCCTCTTCCGCGCTTGGTGCGAGCAGCGCTACAATGCCTTGCGACTGGAACTGGAGCGCATGCGCTCTGAGGGCAAAGAGCCGACGGCCAATATGCTCTCTCAATACCAACCGCTGGAACAGATCATCAAGACGAATGCCTTCGAAGCTGTGCCCGGACTGAGTCCCGAGCTGCAGCGTGTGCGCGATGAGCAAATGCGCATCTGGAACGAGGCGCGCCTGAAGGTGATCAGCGCTGAGGCAGCGATGCCGCAACAGCCACTGCACAAGCAAACCACCTATGCCGCTCAGCCACAACCACAGCCGATTACAAAGATCGAACAGCCGCTGCTCAAGCAAAATATCTTTACCGCTCAGCCACAGCCACAGCCACAGCCACAGCCTCAGGTTCCATTCGAGTCGCCCAAGCCAGTGCAGGAAACCGAGGAGGTTAAGCGCGCCCGCGCGGAACATTTAAGGCGCTATAATGAGGCACTGCAGCAGCAGCCACAGGCACAGCCACAAGCAGAGCCACAGCCACAGATTCAGCCACAACCCAGTCAGCAGCAGTTTGTGAAGACCACGCCCATTCAGCCCACTGAGCAGCAGCCGACGCCCCAGGCCGTAGAAGATACGCCGGAGGTGCAACGCGCACGAGAGGAACATCTGAAGCGCTTCAACGAGGCACTGCAAGCACAGCCCGAATTCCAGTCACAATCCATTCAGCAGCAGTTCGTGAAGACCACGCCCATTCAGCCCACTGAGCAGCAGCCGACGCCCCAGGCCGTAGAAGATACGCCGGAGGTGCAACGCGCTCGTGAGGAACATCTGAAGCTGTACAATGAAGTCATTCTACGCCAAGCAGCCGAGACACAGGCCCAGCCACAGCTACAGCCACAGCCACAGCCCCAGGAGCAATCCTATGCACCACTGCCTACATCAGCACCACAGGTCGGCGTAAAGAGCGCCAAGCCCAGCAGCCCCGGAATATACGTGCCCGCCCAGACACCCAAGGCTCAGGCACTGCAGCTCGAGATCCTCAACAAAGCCAAGCTGAAAGCCGAAGACAAAGTAGCCGACATTAAGGACAAGATTCGTTACGAGGAGCGTGAGCAGGCCGCACAGCTGGAACTGGAGCAGGAGCGTCGCGAAGAAATTCGTCTGTTGGAAGTGGAGCGTCAGCGCGAGGAGAAGCGCCTGATCGAGGAGCGTCGCATGCTGGAGGCTGAACGTATTGCCCTGGAGCAGCAGGAGCTGCAGCGCATGAATGCCGAACGCTTGGAGGAGACCCAACGCCAGCAGGCCGAGCAGCAGGAGTTGGTGCAGCTGCAACTGAAGTCAGCCATAGCCGAAGGCAACTTCAAGTACGGCGCCAAGCCCCAGGCTGTTTCGCCCGCTCAACCTGCTCAACCTGCTCAGCCACAGACCATCGCACAGCAGCAACAGGTGCAGAATGGCTTCTTTTTGCGCATTCAGTCTGGGCAGCCCGGCCAGATCATTGCTGCCCAGCAACCCAGCTCTGAAGCTTACATCCTGGCCGAGAATAATCCCTTCCTGGTGCGCTATACCCAACAGCCCCAGCTGGCGCAGCAGCTAGTGCAGACCATCAGCTCCAGTGCCCCAGCAGCTTCGGTTAAGACAGCAGGTAGCAGTGCTAGCACCAGTTCCAGCTCCAGCTCCGGCTCCAGTTCTATCTCTAGCTACAATTCCATTCCAGCCAGCTCTACCTATAGCTCCGCTGCCATCAAGACCTCCACGGGCCTCAGCCCATTGGAGCAGGCGACACGCGATCATTTCAAAGCTCATGAAATTGCCTTGGAGCAGCTGCGTCTGGCCAATCTAAAGGATGCCAATCGCCTGCCCTGCACTCATTGAATACCTTACTGAAGCACTCGCACACACACACACACACACATATATACTCACTGATACACCCACATCGACATCGACATCGACACGCTTTGATATTTGTTTTAGTTTTTTGCACAATTCATCAAAATTCAATTCCAATTTGTATGCATTCAAGTTACTTAGGCTTAAAATACTCGCACTCATTCACATTCACATTCACATTCACATTCATACATATACTCATATATTCGTACTCATACTCGTTCACCTGTAGCGTTAAGCGATTCACATACACTCGTAAGTTTTTTTTAATGCATTCAGTTGAGAAACAACGCAAAAATCAAAGTAAATTCACATTTGTATTTTGAATTGATGTTTTCTTATTTTCTGTTGTTCACTTATATGTGTTATATTATATATATATATCGTATAACAATACGAGTGGGGTCAGTCGACTGTCTGAAGGAACTGGACTCGCGGTGGGGTGATTAGGGAGAAACTTGATAGAGATGTGGGCGTGAGCTTTGAGATGACCTATTTTAAAAGTGGATGAATTTGGGAAGTCTAAAGCTGGAATTTTTATAAAGGGAAAAAAAAGAAGTCTGTCACAAACAGCTTTAAAATATTTTTCATGCTTTCTTTTTATGTTAAATAATAAAGTTTTAAGCTCTCAACCTTTAGCTTAATAATTTTATATATTTGGCATAGTTGATGTCAGATAATAATATAAGGGCTCTTTGAACCTGGGACAGAATTAGTCAAATCTTTAGTGTAATATATTAGAAGATCTTTTATAACTAGCTAAAAACTTACAATTTTAATAGACTTTCCTATACTATGTTATCAATACTATTGCTACCCTTTCACCTTATTCCATCCAACAACTAGTGCATTAAAGCTTCGGCAATTTAAGTTTAGCTTAAAAATGTTCTGAATTGTTTCCTCTTATCATGTTTGGCCGCAGACAAAGGAAGTTGCCCCAATGAACAGTTATAGAACGTTCTGATGCAAATTCTCGGCTGTTGGAATTGGTTTTGTCGCCAGTTTGGCGGAACGCACGAATCGCATTAAAAATGCGCATATGGTGGGGCCCGGGTACAACTTGAGGCGTAACTGGAGCAGCCAGCAGATGTATCTCATATGCAATTGAGATGGGAAAGATCCGTTAGATGCGTGGCACTTGCCGTACTGTGCGGGGCAGGTAAACTGAAAGCCGTGAGGTGCATAAATTTCGTATGCTTATGCGACAACCACACGGCAACGGCAGCAACGGCAGCGGCAACAGAGACAGAAACATCAACAGCAACAACGACACCTACAAAATCGTAGCAATTAGCATATAGACCAGACGAGCTGACAGCTTAGCTATTAACTGACCTAGCGTAACAAGCGGCGAAACGGTAAAATACAAAAATAACCGTTGGCCTATCACCTACTGAGTGCGATTACGTGGCGTATGAGTAATAGGCGTATGAGTAATGCGAGTAATTGTTACTTGTAGTCAGATGCCCCAATCAGTTGGCCATATATGGTGATAGATACATCTGACAAGAAGCTGCAGCCACTGATAACAGTCAAGCAAGTCTTATCAGACATTAGGAAATGCCCAATTCCTCTGATGAGACATCAAGACACGAGGCACGAGAGCAAAGTATGCGACAGGCGTGATTCACACTTTGAAATACAATTTTAAAATTCACAATTTAAAGCCGAGCGCGCAATATTTCAACAGTTAAGCAAACAGCTAATCGAATGGCAACCTAATTGCTAATCGCTAAACTCAATTGGCTGATGCAAGAGGGCACTGACTAAATCATTGTCTGCTGTCTGCCCTAAATTGGGTTTACGCCTGATAAGTTGGCCTTCGAAACATATTCCTAATGTATGTTTGAGTATATATACATATATTAACCTTGTCTAATGCGCAGTTATCACTCAGTTATAATGTAATTATATATACGTACATATATAGATTATATTTGTTTTAACTCTGAAGCTTTAAATTGCATTGGGTATGAAATGCGTTGACATAAAAAAATTTTTGTTAATTACAAATTAATTTATTACAATTTTATTGTACAATAAATCACTGATTCACTAAATAATTAAGAATCAAAGTCTACTTTACTTAACTCAAATCCTAATAAAATAAAATTTATTTATTGCATCAGTTATTGCGACAAAAAAAAATCGATTTCAGGTACATCTTGAATTTTTATAATTTTTTTTTCTCATTCATTCCATACTTAAACATTTTTTTTTTTTAATGTTCACTTTGAAATTAGTTTTTGGGCGTATTAAAATTCTGCTCTACATGCACTCAACCACTCTCCCAGGGGACAGAAAATTTTTTTTTTTTTTAATTATAAAATGTGTTTTAGAGTGAATAATTAGTAACTTACCTACACAAATGGTTGGCCAATGCCATTAATAGATTCTAGTTGCTCAACTGTTTGAAATTGATACAAAATATCATTAAGCGAATAATAAAACCATTTGGATGCCCAACAAATTCAATTTTAATTTGAATATTGATGACATCTTACTTATAATTGTACAAGCCAAATCCCACACACGCACCCAGCCGTATAAAATGTATAGTAAATAGCCGCAAATGATTTAGCTCACTTAGCTAATCCGTAAAAACATCATTAGTGAAAGTGAAGTAAACAATTGTGGTAAATTGTCTTCTCTTATCGAAAATCCAGGTGAGCAGCAGCATGTAATCGCCGCCAGGCAAGAGCAAACCCATACCTGAGGGGTCCCAGAATAAATTCCTAATTAGTTGCGTGCCCTGCAAGAAAGAATTGGATATGTATATTTATTTGATATTTTTAGAAATTCAATGCTCACGACATAGGGACATGTGTGGTTGAGCGTGGAAAAATCCTTGATAACGGTATACAATAATTTGATAACTGGATGATTGGGCTTACGCAAAAAGCCACAAAAGTCAACCGTATAATTGCCCAACCAGGTCTTATACCCGTTGCCCCTTTTCTTCATTTGGAAATTAATGTCTACTCTATAGACGGGATAATGAATATGTATATCCATGTTGAGAACTGTCTTATTTCGATTGATTGCACGAAGTCGACATTGGCCGAAGGTTACCCAAGTTTTATTTTCCGAATTACAAATTGCATTCGTAAGCTTCACAGTGGATGCCAACTGAAGAGATAAAGAAGTTCAGCTGATCGTAGATGTTCCTCGAGATGCTTTACCTGGGCAGTCCTTATGCGAAACACTTCGATTAAAAATATGCCAACTGCTAGCTTAAGAGCACGTCTCATTGTTTTAGCTGTTTAATACGAACTAATGCTAATTATTGGAAAAATACAATTTTGCTTACAGTTATGCGATGCCATTAAAAAGAAATTAGAAAATATTTTTAGCTATTATGAAATTTGTATATGATTGTGCAGAGATATAATTTATTTTAATTTAATTGATTTTTCAATTTTCTTTTTTTTTTATTATTTACTAAATTTATTTGAATAGATGTCTAATTTTATACAAAATTCTATTCAATTTTATTACATATCCAAGTTTGAAGAAAAGCATAATTCGCTCAAGTTGG
Source organism: Drosophila fulvimacula (assembly GCA_035045555.1). NCBI lineage: Eukaryota > Metazoa > Arthropoda > Insecta > Diptera > Drosophilidae > Drosophila > Drosophila fulvimacula. Next base: position 4,580,395 of record JAWNOX010000191.1, read on the forward strand.
AGAAAAACATGCATTTTAAATTTGGAAAATATTTTTGTGTTTTTAATTTTTTATTTTTGTATCTCGAATATTAAATTTGGCTCTTCAATCCGAAATGAGATCCTGTTTAAAATTGAAATATACATTCGTGTATATAAGCGGCGCTTTCCTGCTCATCCAATTGAGAATCAGCAAATATTCCCCAGTTGGCGTAGGCAATGTGAAGTTGGTTATGTCCCAGAACATGTCCTTAATATATATCATGCCCTGCAATAGAAATTCAGATAGATCAGATATTAGTGACTCAAAGGGTTTGCCCTCACTCACCACGAGCGGACACGTATGGTTTAGGTTTGTAAAGGGCTTGAAGGCGGTATATAATATTTTGACTGCCGGATGATTCGGTTTACGTAAAAAAGAACAGAAATCAATTGTATACTCAGCTAACCAGGGCTTGTAGCCATTTCCCCATAATTTCGTTTCCCAATGAAGTTGTAGACTTTTCACTGGCACCAGCAAATTAATCGTAATGTTTAGGAGGGTTTTACTGCGGCTGACGGCATGGAGGCGACACTGTTCGATAATGACCCGGGATTCGTTGTGAGATCCGCACTTAACATTTGTAAACTTCACGGTCTTCATCTGGAATTTAGCGATTAAAGTTGTTTGCAAAGCAACAGCATTCAATTTCAGTTACATAAACACTCTCTCTCAGGAGCAAATACAAAAATAGAATCGAAATTGTCCACTTTGGTGTCATAACTTCAAAGAGACTACCGCGATTGAGAGTTCTATACCCAAAAAAATCAATTTTAAACCAGATGATAAATTGTTCATAATGTAAATACTAGCTTAAAATTGATTATTAAACAAATACTTCAATAATTTCACAAGTTTATTAAATACTGCCCATATAAGGAGCTACCGTTCAGGTGGTTCCCCCCGTTTCGGCTTAAACTCTGCGCACTTGACTTTTTGTTTTTCTGCGGAACTGCGTCGTCTGATAAGGTCTATAAGGTCTATACATATGTATATAGATATAAGTCTAGTAAGTTTATTGCTGATATAAAATTTTCTGCGATTTGTTATTGTTATTGCGTTGTTGCTTATTGTTTTTGCTTTTTATGCAGAATTTGTCAACATTTGCTTGTTGTGCCTTGAGCTATATTTAGCTCTGCAGCAAAGCTATTTTGGTACCTCTTGAGTTTATTTTTGTACATTCCTTACAAGTATTTATACACTTTGAAAGAAATTTACTTGTGTCACATGAAGTCTGCGATTGCTGTCACTCAAGACGGAGCTCGGGTTGCTAACCCCCCGTTCCGAGTAAATAAAGAAGATAAGCGACCGGCAGTTGAGAGAATGTGGGTCTTTGTGACGCCTTGAACATGCTTTTCCCACCGAACTGGAGGCGTGAGACACTCTTTGAATGGCCCGCACAATATAGTTGATAAGCTGATAAGATATTCAAAGAGAAACGGGGCAATAGTCGTGCCATGTCTGGCCGAATGTATTTTGTTATGACACTTCATTGTAGTCGGTTGTAAAATACTTAATCATAATTAAAGCTGAATTGATTGTAAAAATAGAACCATCGATGGGGGACAACTGAAAGTATTATTGGCATGGTTTTCCAGCTACTCCAGTTACTCATACTTATGGTCAAGTGTGTTGTTATTGTGGCTTAATTGAAATGGGTTCTTCTTCTTGTGTTTGAATTGTAATATGATTATTAGTATTGTTTTTTGGGACAATTATATTAGTAGTATTTTTTTTATACTATTAGTAATAAATATTGTTTCATTTTTTATAAAACTCTAGTATCATTAGGATTATGTTTACAATTTTGTTATTATATTATTATTATTTAATATTTTTTTAATTTTATTCTTATTGTTAATTTTCACTGTAATTAATATTATTATTATTTTATATCAATAATTAGTTATATAGTTATCCTCTATATTAAGAATAAAACTTTGCATTTAAAAAATCCAGGACGAATCGACCCTCAACAGAACCAGTTCAGCAAGTAACTTGATTTATAGAGGTCTTCGACTACTTTGGCCATATTAGCGGCGTTTATTTTGTTATTGATTGGATAGTGCCTGGGTAATGTATTAACATGGCCTATTTTGTGGTAAGTATGATAAATATAATTGTTGCCACGCCACAGAAATAGAAACATGTTTTATTGTGCCAAATACATCAGCGAAAAACGTGATCTGCTCGTTAGTCACATGATGTTTATCACGTTTCCGATAAGCCAAATTAATGACAATCGTTTCTGTATCGGGGTACAGTTGCTGCCAATATTCAAAAGCATAATATGCATATACAATATATATGGAAATCAAACTGAACGGCTAATGAGAACATATTTTATACTGCATGATATGCAAAATTTAAAGAAAGAGAGGGCAAGAGAGAGTGAGAAAGTTAATATGATTAGAAGCTGCCCTTTAGCTAGGTCCAAAGTATTTGGCGCTTTCTATATAATAAATATATATGTATATTCATATGTATGAATATAAGCTAAATGAATCACTTGAACTGGCAACCCTACCAGAGGCACTCATTGATAATTTTCAAGACGATAAGCTTAACGCCACTTGCTTGAGGTAGGTGCGACGGGTGCCAAGAGGCGCTGCAGAGCTATCAGCAGCAAGAGTGCGTATGCTTGACATACATGTTTGAAACTTTGTTTTCTTTAGCAAACACATGGTTTGGCCACAGCAAACGCTTAAACATTCTCTGTTGCTATGCCATTTAATTTGTAGAAATATTTACATGCATACATATGTTTATATTATATATAATACATTATATTAACCTGCAAACTATGGTATTCCCGTTCGAAAAGTTTTTGGTAATTTAAACTAAATGTAACAATAAATTATTATTAATATTTTGTATTTATTATAAAATTTAAAAACCTAAAAAAATAGCTGCAAAATTATGAATATTGTTTTTATGGGTTCTGCGAGATGAGCAAAATCGTGTTAGTCAGTTTACTATACTATATCTTGGTTTATTTTGACTAAGTTAATTGGTTTATTTTGAATAGGTTTATAAAAAAACTCTTGGAAAGAGAGCATAAAAATTTGTATAAAAATTGTTTATAGGCAACACATGTAGCATAGCATATGCCCAGTGCTATGGACATCGAGTCTTGGAAATTGTTAAATGCTAAAAGAAATTTAAATTTAAAATCAAAAACAAACAAAATACATACATATATTTATATATGTACCTACATATGGGTTTTTTCTTCTTCTATTTATATATGTTTGTAGCTCTAGATATAGTTATATTTGCAGACGTAAAGCTTTAAAATGTCTGATATGCGCAATTTGACGTCATGAGTTTGCTTTCGTCATGAGTTCTCATGTGACGTGATATATATACAGATATAGATATGTATACCTACACATACATATGTACATATCCCGTGCGGGTCTACATTGTTTAGATTTGAAATTCGGAATATTTATAGACTTAAAATTGCCACAATACGATTTTTGTGTGTTGTGCTTCCCCTATGGGATTCTTGGAAAATGTAGGTGAAATCTCTCGTTGATTTAGTGATTTTTTTGCTTTGGCATATATTTACTGCACCCACATAAACTTTATACACAATCAGCAAACAGTTAGGTGTCAAACTTAGCGTATAAACCGACAGTTTCCCGATGCACTTCATTAAGCAGTATCGGTATAGCTTCATTAAACAAGCGCTTAATGTGACATAAACGTTAAAGTTTGGATTTAAATGCGGTCATTAAGTCGTATTAATACATCCCTTAACATCCCGGCCGAAATCTGTTCTGCTTGTCGCTGGAAGTAACAGCTAAATTTGACTTACGTGAGAAAGTTTTATGACATTGACGCACGTTGGGCACGCTGGAAATTTCTTTTGTGGGTGTCTTTGGGTGGCTCAGCCTGAGCTAACGGTAAACACGGTCACACGCTGCGTATGCGCAACGATTTGCGTAAGCAAACAGACAACAGCAACATGTGCACAATTCCTGCGATTGTTTTCAAGAATTTTATAACGTTTCGTACGTTCAATAAAAACACAGTCAAACGGAACTTTTACAGTTGCACATTGTTCGCTCGAAACGTGCTCAGACATGTCGCAAAACAGGTGGAAGCCCCCACCCAGAGCCTTGAGTTGAACAGCCCTTCCCACTCTCTGTCTCGCAATATCGATCTCGCTTTTCTGCTCTCTCTCTCTCTCTCTCCCTCTCCCTCTCTCTCTCGGTCTCTCCCTCTCTCTTTACTGCTCTTATCAGCAAACAATTCAAAGTTTCTTCGCTCGCTGGCACGCGCTGGCGAGCAAGTCGAAACGAGTCGAGTAAAGATAACGATGCTATCGAAAATCAACTGTGAACGCCCCGTCGCAGTTCTTGTGAAATTCAACGCATTTATGTTAACTGACGCCGTCTCTTCAAAAAGTGCTCGCAGCGACTCCCCATAAGAGAAATCAACGGCAGGCCAATTAACTCCGACTAGTTGAGAGAGTTTAAGTGGCCTGACTGTGCTCAACGGCCAAATACCCTGTTGATAGATTTTTGTTATAATATACGAAGTTTGTGAGAGCTTGCTTCAAAACTTTGGGAATTTTTATTTTAATATGAAAAAATATATAAAATATAAATATATATTTTTAAAAATATATATACCATATAAAATACAGTTTTAAAATAAAAAACATCTAGTCATGTCATATACATTTTATATACCAATTGGGAGATTTTTAGGTATTATTTATTTATAATTTTTTTTTTTTAATTTAATTTAATTTAAGGGGCGTCATTTATTATACTTTGATAACAGACTCTTAAGTTAACAGCATACCAAATTTCGATTAGTTACAAATAGTTACAAATAGTTTTTAATCTATATACTCTCAGCAAATTGAAATAAATTACAGGGTATCAAATATTAAATAATATAGCACGATCCAGACAGCAGACAACAGAGTGTGATTATTATAGGTATATAGACAAACACACGCATTTCACAACTGTAAACTTGGTGTTAATTCGGCTTTGTTTGGGACTTAGTTCAATTTTTTTTATCGATCGAGTTTACTTAGGTGCTTAATTCAAACTGTTTAATCTATTGCACAGGTGCAATTGCGCTTCAACCGAAAATCAAATATTAAATAAGTCCACACGAAAAGTCTATAAAATATTCATATTTAGTTTTATCATTGGCAGTTGCTGCCTTTATCTATCTAGCTCTATCTCTGTCTCCCGCCTTCTTGCTCTAGGCACAATTATCTAGATGCGCAGTTCATGGCTTAAATTTTTCCCCAATGGTTTGTTAGGAATGTTGAAGATACCTAATACAAACAGAATTTTGTTTCCAGGTCAGCTTGTCTGTGCTCGAGATGTATTTCAATTGTTTACATAATGAATTTCAACAGAATTCGGAATTCCATTTATGTATGTATATAGAGCACACAAGCCATAAAGCTAATTATGGTCAAATAATTTGTTATATGTGGGAAATTTCATGCCTGACCTTGGACTTCTATTAGAATAGAGCTACAATCTCTCTTATCATTGCAAAGTCACAGTTACAGGGTTTGTTTGTTTGATAAGGTCGTTTTCTGTCTGTTAACAGTGAAATCTTCTGACAAATGAATATATAACTATTTGATTGGCTGTGTGCATTGCGAAATAGATTTGTGTTGTATTATTGTTTTTCTAGCGAAATTTCTTCATATAAGTTGTCCGTCTATAGCTGTGTTTACTTAGCACGCGCCTCGCATATTTTGTATTTTGTAAATATTTCAAAGATTTTGCATGGAAATTTTTTGGGAAATGTTTGTTTTGGGAATAATTTGTATATTCGGGTGATATATAGTGTTAGCCAAAGGTTTTACATTATTTGAATTTTACAATGCCTAAATATGGTCTGACATACATATGTTGTTAGTGTAACTTAAGCAAAAGTGTGAGATTTTTAAAAAAAATGTATAAAGCTTATCAGTTGTTTTCATTAAATTAATTTGAATGAGATGGTTGAGTGCACTTATTATTTAAATATATTATATAATGCTTATCAAATCTTTCCACGAATTGCGTGGAATATACAAAGAAGTTGGGAAGTTCAAGAATTCTTAAGAACATCTTAAAATAATAAAATGCTTAATGGTGAAAATATAAGAGAGAAAGGAATATAAAGGATGGGCGAGAGGAAGAGTGAGAGACTGACAAGTAGTGAAAGGTATGTATATAGTATACATATATATTTATATATATAGGCAGAGAGAGAGAGGGAGTGAGATAGGGAGAAAGTGAGAGAAAAATAGAGGGGTATGAAACTGAGAGAGATAGAAACAGGGAGCAAAAATGGAATAAGACAAAGTCAGAGAGCATTATAAAAAATTGATTTCTTAATAAATAAATCATATATATATATATATATATATATATATATATATATATATATATATACATATAGTAATATATATATTTATATTTAATACCCTTATAAATTTCATTACACATTTCCAAAGTAAACCCCATAAAAAGTGAATGCACTTTCATAGTAAAAGCCTTTGCTGGTTTTATTATATTATTTATGGGAATCTCCGCTTATATATGTATATATTATATTTGTGCGCTAGGCAGTATATTATGTAAAGTTTGTGTGAGTGCGAAAACTGGTTATAAGTAGTATTCCATTCATCGCCAACTATAATTTTCCCGCTCTCGTGTCTCGTGCCCAGCGTCTCGTGTATATTGCGCAGCTTCGTGCCCGTGTAATCAATTGATGGAGCGCAGTGGAAAGGTTCAGAGCGGTTCAATCAAATACAATTACCTAAATATATAATCGTAAACAAATCAGAAAATATGCGTGCTAGCCATTGATATATTGATATGGCATGCTAAATATTGGAAATTTTTGGAAGTTATCAGCGGAAGGCTTTGGCACAAACAGATCAATTAATACCTGACACATAAAAAAAGTCGAAAAAAAATGTATATAAATAGTTTATTTAAGTAACTCGTTTTCTTAAAAATAAATAAATAAATATTAGTTTTTAATGTTATTTCTAGTTATACTCATTGAGAAATTTTTGGCTACTCGGTGAATCCCAGTGCTTCATGGTTGGCCTAATAAGCAAAACAAACGCTCTTATCTCAGTGAAAATAAAAACTCAGAGTTTCCATTGAAATTCCCATAGATAATTCACTAGCCATATAATCCATGTTTAAGCGAATATTGATAAGCTTTGCTCTCTTTTATTGTGGTATTAGAGTATTTGTTCTGTTTTTTTTTTTTATAGTATTTGTTTTTATGTGGAATACGAGAATAATTCAGTTCAAGCGAAGCTCATGTATTCTAAGTCAATTTAAATAATATTATTCAATTACAACTAAAAACATGTTTGCGCGCGTAAATGAAAATCCTATTCAAAATAAACAATAACAAAATATAAATACAAAAAAAAAGTTTAAGCTGAACTAAAATCAAGTTTATTTAAGTTTGAGCTATATTTATTTTATAGTTCAGGTTTGCGTGCAGGGTAGTCTGTGGCCAGCATTCACCCCTCTCATTCGCTCTCTCGCTCTTTAATTAGCAAGTTGCAATGCTGAAAAGTTGTCGCAAAAACTGGAAACGAAGTGCGTTCAGATAGCTAACGGATACATTTGACTTGAGAATATGTTAATTTGCTGTTAGTTGGTTATAGCATGAATCGATATAAAGCATTATGAATCGATATGAATCATTACCTTCGACGACATCTCCATTGTCTCTCATTAGACTTGGCACGCGTTACTGTTAAAGCTAACGGATTTATTTATATATATAAATATATATATATTTTTTTTTCACTTGAAAATATGCTAATTTTGAACTGGTTAGGATCAAATATTAGGCATCGATACTAATCGGTATTAATCGATATAAATTGCCTATGAATCATTGCCTTCAACGATGTCTCCATTGTCGCTCATCATCTTTTCCGCCTGATGAATTATTCGCCTTGATAAGTGCTCCCAGCACTTGTTCGTCGTTTTTGTTTTTTTTTTTTTTTGTTTAACTCAGTCACGCCTCATGTGGATTGTGAACTACCTGAGCAAACGTTGCATTCACCATGCCCTCCTAAATGGTGTTTGGCCTAGGATTTCCCCACTCACACAATATTTTGAGCTGGTCAATGAATGTTACTCATGACTTGGCAAAAAAAGCTGGCTTAGAGTTTGCCTCAGCTGTGTTCTTTGGAATTAACGTAGCAGGTGTAAAGTACGCTGATGATCTCCCTGTTCGTATATATCTATATTGACTGAACAAACTGAAGTGCTGAGTAGCATATTAACGAGCAATACTTATTACCGCCCCGTGGTGCAACTGATCAACGAACTGCACTTGATTAACTGTAAGACTTAATTAGCGCAAATTAGCTAAGTTTTTGCTTAAAGCTTGTAGGTTTCTAATTATTGGGCTGATGTTAAAGCATGTACTTTATATCAACTAATAGACAGCTGGCTTAATAGTGGTGTAAAGTGATTGGGGTTAGATTAAATAGAGCTGCTGCTAATAATTACTAATGTATATTTATTTCAATGATTTTGTGAATTTTTGCCATACCTTTTTTGCGTAATTTATTATTATATAATTAGCATGTAGTTTAAGTGAGAAGAAATATATATTATTAATAAAATAAAATAAAATAAATAAAAATAAAATAAAATAAAATTAATAAAATAAAAAATATGCAATATATATATATATATATATATATATATATATATTAATAAAAAAATATATATATATATTTAAAATGAAAAATATATTAGTTATAGTATAGAAAATAATATTTAAATAATATTTATTTAACAAAATTAAAATAAAAAAAAAAAATGTGATAAAAAAATAAAAATGTAAAAATTTTTCCATATGCATCTTTTAAGTATAAATGCTTTGAGTAGAATACCATAACTAATAGTAATTGGTAATAATTGACCAACAGATACAGCTTGTATCATCATTTATGATTATATATGTACATATATATACACACTTCTGTCTGGAGCAAATTTATAGCCAATTATGACAATGTTTTGTAGGTTTTTGTTTTTTATTTTCTAATTACAAGTTGTCTCGAGTTTCAGTTTAGAGCTAACTGACCTATACAAGCTATACCTGGCTCTTAGCAACTCCATTAAATTTGATGTGTTGAAAATTGTTGCTTTTTTTCCAAGCTCTGCAAACAAATTTTTCCATGTATAATGGCACGAAGTCGCGCTGTCTGGATCTCTGGCATTGATTATATTAACATGTCTCCGGCTGAAACGTGCACGTAGAGTCCATATAAGGTGATCGTTTAATTGGCCAATTTATTGCTTTGATTCAGACTATATAAGTAGTATATATGTATATACATACATATACATATATACAATGTATATTTGTATGTAAGAGTGGCATATGCATATGCTTGATAAAATTCATTGGGGGAATACCGCTGATAAAGCGCTTTAGACAATGATTGATATTCCGCTACGATTTCTTTCCGACTTTAGGGATTTCTATAATTTTGACGTCAAGAATTTGTCATTCGAATTCCAAATATGCTGTAATATGAAAAAGCTGAAAATTTGCATAAATAAAAAGATTTTTCAGGTTTTTTTTTAAGTATTTTTATTTTCTTTTTTCCAAAAATTTTTTTCTTCAATTTTATGACTTAAAATTAAATAACATTTTTTTGTTAATTTTTTTATATATTTTTTTATACAATTTCTACGCCATTTATATGAAAAGCTAACATAACAAAACTTTAACTTTAACATACAAATTACAATATTTTTTTTTTTTACATTTTTTGTGAGTTTTTTTTACAATATATTGCGTAAATCTGCTCAAAGCGAACGAATTCGCCATTATCAATAATCTCTCTCAGAAAAAAAAACCAGCAGCTGGTCACGCGCTTAAGCTTGCGTGCATGTGTTGGTGTGTTGGTGTGTGGTTGTATTGGTGCCAGATCAAAGAGAGTGGGAGATTGAGAGAGTGCCTGCACTTCCGCAGCAGCTATGTTGTTGTTGTGGCTGCTGCTGCTTGTTGTTTTTTCTGCTGCATTCTCGTCTGTTGCTGAGCTGCTCCAACGAAGGTCGTTGTCCCTCTCTCCCTCTCGCTCTCACTCTCTAGCATAATATATAATTGTCCAGCGTTTTGCAGTTACTTTAGCTTTCGCTGCGTCATCTTCTCTTGCTCCTCCTGCTCCTCCTCCTTATACATATGCATATATATATGATGTATTATATGTAATTGGAATATGCCCCAACGTCGGTTTCCTCAGAACTCTCCAAACGTTCGGGTGCATTAACCTTGTCTTAACTGGTTGTTTGTTTGATTTAAACCCATGTTTTGCCCCACTGTGACGGGCTGTTCAACTTATAGCTTCTGCCATCTCTCCATGCGCGATTACACCGCTGGCAGCTGGACAATGGGATGTTGGGGAGCATCCCAGTGCGCTTCGCAGTAGTCGACCAGTTGGTTTTCGGCCTTGTTCAGTTGCTCCTCGTTCTGTTCGCCTGCCCAGGTCTTTTGTATCAGGCAGCATGACTCGATGCTTTCCTGGCCCAGAATCCGGCTCAGCTTGGTGGCGTCGTCCACTTTGATGACATAGATATCGTTCTCATAGCAGAACGCCTCCAGGAGCACCTCGTGCATGTGTGTGGCCGAATCGCCATCCTTGGGCACGGCCATCAGGCAGAACAATGAACCCTCCGGCGACTTGGAAAGGGTATTGATCGCGGCCGAGAGGCCGACAATCACACGAGCCTCCGACTGGGCACGCAGTAGAGCCGTCTTAATGGTGCGTCCGATGGGCATGGCGCACTCGGTCAGCTCCAGGCTGTTGTTGTTGTTGTGATAGTGATGCATGTTAACTGATTCCTCAACGACCATATTGGATAAGTTAATCTCTTCGGCTTTTGTCACTTGAGCTTGAGCTTGAGCTATTTTTGAAGCTTCTCTTAGCACTTTGATCACTTTGTCTTGGCTTGGCACTGGTTTGTTTTGCTTGTGGTTGCTAATGTTATTTAGCGTTAGTCAATTTGATTAGCTTTTGATTGTTTTTATGCTTTGGCAATTTGCGCTGTATTAACTTTTGCTTATGAAATTCTTTTCACGTTGAGCTTTGCGCTTTGAAATCCGTTCAACCGTTTCGCTTGCTGCTTGTTTCAATTTTGATTTGCAATTTCACAATGAATGCCAGACGACAGCGAGCGCACGCTTTTATAGCAACGCTCTCGCGGCGTATGAATTTCATAAGAAGAGCGACACGATTGAACATGTGCTGACGCTTGCTCTCCGGGCTGAGTGGAGCTTTTTTTCGATTTTTTCAAGTAGCCGGCGTAAAACCCACTCGCTCTCACTCTCTGGCTCTCTCTCTTTCTCGCTCTCTCTCTATCTGCAAGGTGTAGGTGTGTGTGTGTGCTTTATTCCAAGTAATTTTCGCTTGACACCTCCGTTCGCGCTCCAAATTTGAAGCTTCAGCAAGTTTTTTTATGCCATTTTTTTGCTGGTTTTTTTGATTGTCTGCTTGGATGCCGCCAAAGATTTCCGTCAATTTTTTTGGGCAATTAGCAAAGTTTATTTCTCGTCTCTTTTCTGGCTTTTATTACGCACTGCAGCCGCTTACCTTGCCCTTTCAGCTTAAACTCAGCCCATCTCAATGCCGCTCTCTGAGCACAGCTTAAGTGCATATCTATCTATCTCTCTCTCCCTCTCTCTCTCTATCTGTGTGTGCATCTCACTGATTGTTCGCTTAAACTTTTACTCTCACTGAATTGCCTTGATTTTAAGTAGTATTTTTTCGTTGAATTTGTTAATGACTTTTGAATTTCCCTCAAAATTCAAACTGTCACACATTTTTTGGGTGAAAATTCGGCTTGCTGCTCGCATCGTGTCAATTTATAGCCTATTTAATGGTAATCATCAATTTTCAGCACTCGCTTTTCACGCGAACTCAAGCTGATTGTTGGTCATGCAGTTGGCTATGCGCCAAAGTGGTCAACAGGTCGTGCCAAGTGACTCAAATGGCAACATAATAATATTTATGCTTAAGTCGATTCACATATAGAACCATATATGTACGTGTGTATATGTATGTAGAGCTGACGTCAAATTGGGCCCTCGGCGCACGTTGCGTATACTTGATGTCTGTCCGAAAGTGTTTTGCTGTCTCATTGTTTAATTAATGAGCGCGCGACAAACACATAAAATTGTGTTTGACATTGTTGTTGTTGTTCTTGTTGTGTTTTTTTTTCGCCTGAAATTTCAGTGAATGAATGCCCGTCCAGGGGGTAAGTACGTGCACTTGGGAAACCAGCAAAGAGAAAAAAATAAATAAAAACCCAAAAAAAAAAAATATATATATATATATATATATATGTATATATATGTATGTTGTTTGCGATGATGCATTAGTTAAATTTATATAGACGAGTATAATTCAGTTTCAGGAACTGCTCCATAGTAAGCACAGCTGCCGCATCCCACAATTGGCATCAATTGAAGTCTCTCATATGGCAGTTCATTTACCGTTTTAAAGTTGGCGCTCATATTTTTTGGTTTCTTTTGCATTTTATTTTTGTTGTTGAATTATTTTGTTATTTGTATTCGATTTTGTTGTACGAGCATTTTTTATATTTATGCTGAGTTTTGCTTTTGTCTTAATAATATTTTTTTAATTAGCCCGACTTGACCAAAGGCACGTACGTACAAATACAATGAAATACGATATGATATATGCAAAAAACATGTGAAAATCAATTGATGTCGGAATGTAGGTTGAATGTACGACAATTTTTAAAGAATTTTTAAAGAGTTTACAAAAATTTATTGAGTTATACTTAGGCTAGCTTTAACTCCACTTACCTAGGTAAGCTTTAGCCAAGCCTGCACAACTGTACCAACTGCTTGAAGCAAATACCTACAAAAACAAGTCAAAATAAAGTTCCCACATTCAAAAAGCAAAGCAAATCAAGTTTAATGAACTTCTTGGAAAAACAAAATTTGTAATTTGATGTGCAATATTTGTTGAACTCAATGAACCTCCCGAAAAAATAATAAATAAAAAAATAAACATATTGAGAAAAAGTTTAGTTGGCATTTTTGGGGCAAGCGGTTAATCACCCGAAATATATCTTCTGATCTGCTCCAATCACTGACCTATCTGAAGTAAATATATATAAATATTGTTAACTTGCTGCGCATAAACAATGAAAAACACGGCTTGCATTTTCACCTAGCTCAGCTCAAAAATACAATTGAAGCGTAAACACACAATAATAATGAAAACAAAGAACGGAAAAAAGAAATGGAGAATACTATATTGATATAACTTGGATCAGGCCATAAATTTTGCGCGCCAATTTTTTACTTATTTTGTTGGCCAATGAACTTCGACCACGCCTCGTTGTTGTTGACAGGCAACAAGAACGGAAAAGTGCAGTAAAATAACAACTACAGTGAAATCTACTTTAACGTACAGCTAAATTAAGCGCGCAACGGCATTTGCGTGACAAGCTTGCCCCCAAAATTTTAAAAATATATTTCTTAATATATTTTAAGCTCAAAACTTTGTTGTTATGGACGGCTGAACTCTTATTTTTAGCCCTTTTTAATATTGTAATAAAATATATTTTTAATGTATTCTGTGAAATCTTAAAAAAAAATTCGGAGAATCTTAAAAATGGCTGATTTATTTATTATTTGATATATTATATACTATATTATATTTATATTTATATTTATTATATAGTAAATAAATATAATATATTAATTGTCTAATTGATGTCTTTATTTGTCTTTATTTCATATAGCATATCACACTAGTTGAGTTTTAGCAACATACGTTTAGCGCATGATGGACAATGGGGAAAATAGGTCGGGGTCTCATATAACAGCTACCTGCTCGGCTTGGCTTATTGGCTGCTACATGCCACACCGAAACAAGTGGCCGCCGCGTGTCTGATGATGGAATTCTCGTATTCGTGCTTAGTCATGCCGCTCAACTAAAAATATGTTCGACATGACTCAAAAAACGAAATCTTGTCACTCAACGATGGACTGGCCGGTGCATGGCTACCGCAGAACAGGTTTACTCGAATTCCCTTTAAAAAAAATACACACACAGACAGAAATGTTCAATGTACGCATTTTTATGGATCCACACCGATATGGAAGGTAAGTCCAAAGTTCGATTGCAATACCTGACGCGCCTTGCGTTCACTCTGACTGAGTCGCGTTTCCACTCACGTGCGCTGCTTTAAGACCAGTTAAGAGAGTCACCGAGAGAGCTTGAAGCATGGCCAAGTCTTCAAGCTGCAATTATGTATGTGCAAGATATGTGTGCTTAGGGGATTTTTTTGGTATTGGGTAATTCCCAGCGTAGAATGCGGTTGAATGCCTTATGAAAAGCCCCAATGTCGTGGGATGCAGAGCAAGAGACTTTTCTATCTACGCACAGCTTTTGTAATTTTTCGTAGCAGACGCAAAAAAAAAGCCTTTTTATCTGGTGTGCATATGAGAAAAGTTCCCCAAATGATTTAAGTACATGCTTATTTACGTGGTCTTTAGCCTTATCGTAAATAACTATAATAAATTGCTCTGTATGGGAATACCCAAAGGAGATGTAGCTTGGCTTGTACTTATTTCTTAAATTAATATAAAATAAAAATAAAAATTAAATTACAAATTCACAAAAACTTTATCACTAAATGTTGTAAAATGATGTACATAGATTTCAATTCAATATTTTCAAAATTTTAATTTTTTGTAAAAAAATAATTATTTATTAATTTTCGAAAATTCGAACATTAATAGTAATAATAATAATAATAATAATTTCTTTGTAGTTATTTATTTAAATTATAAAAATTTGTATAATTTTAAATAACAGAATATTTTTGAATATTTTTTTTCAGCGCTTCACCGACTTTAAAAAATCCCACTAGCAATATTTCCTTAATCAAGAAAATTCCCTATATTCACTTTCAATAGACAATCAAACTGGTATTTCTAACGGATTTTCCCATACAAACAGGTTGGCAGCCCTTTTCGCTCACAAAAGCTCAAGCTCAAATCGAAAGCTTTTGCTTTGGCGTTTGTTTTGCCGGCAAACGGGCAAAGCTTTGCTGCTTCTTACACATAAACAAACGCTGCGAACAGCTGACCTTATGGGCAATCAGTGTTGACTAAGACACTTTTTTGCACGTTGCGGAATTGTTTTTTTTAATTTTTGCAATTAATTTTCTAATAGAGCAATTTAACGCATATTTGTTGCTTGAATTTCCATTTTAGAAGGCGGCACAGGGTGACCCAATAGAACAAAAACCACCTTGTCTGGTACGAAAAAAGCTCTGTGATGTAACCATAGGCCACACGCCAAGAACGCTAAGAACTCGAGGAAAAAGCAACCAAAAGTCTAAAAATATGACGAACAACAAGAACAATAACAACACGAACAACAACAGAACAGAACCGAAACAATAAACGAAGTTTCAGACCTTTTCTTTGTGAGAGCTTCAAACTAATTGTTCAGCATGGGAATGGAATATATATATTTATATATGTACATGTATATGGCACATATAAATACTCAACGCGAAACCGGCTCGAGCATTCAGTTTACCGCTGGCTGACGGAAGTGACGGAACCGCCGGAGCAGCGAATTTTTTGTATTTTCAAATAGAGCGCGGCCTTCAGAGATTGTATAGGGGAAATTTTGTTGAATCGATATTGAATACAATGGAGTACTTGCAATACGTCTATGAGAAAATCTTCGGAGCCGATGATCCGTCAGATGTCACGCAAATGAATTTTGATACGTGAGTGTTTGGGTGCCACTGTGCGTGGCGGGGTTTTACCCCATTTGAAATTGACTAAGTTAAATCTTCTGGGCAGGCCCCGCAAAGTCGTTTGCTTTGGCAATGTTTTACTGGATCGCACCGTGAAGCTTGAGGAGCCGGAGCTGCTGCAACGATACGAACTCAAGCTGGGCTCCAAGGGCGAATTGGATCTGGAGCAGCTGAATAAAATTGCCGCCGAGGCAGTCAATGGGTAACTGATTCTCGAACAGTTGCTAATTGAAAAAAGTGTATATATTTATATGTTTCTATATATTTTTTAGGTCTAGCTGCCTGAGTAATCCAGGCGGCTCTGCTTTGAATACGGTGCGCATTCTAAAGCAACTGGGCACCGATGCCCAGTTCTTTGGCTCGATTGGCAATGACAAACATGGAGAGGAGCTGCGCTCGCTGCTGCTGGAGCGTGGCATCGAGGCGCGGCTGCAAGTGGTTGACGACGTGCACACGGGCCAGTGTGTGTGCCTCATGTACAACGATAATCCCACGCTCTATGCAAACATCGGTGCATCCGCCCACTTCTCGGTTCAAGAGCTGAAGCGCTCCGCTATGCACGACACGCAGAGCTTTCTGCGTCCCATTGAGCGAAAGCAAGTTCTTTATGTGGAGGGCTTCTTTGTGCCGCAGCGTAAAGAAGTCTGTGATTATATACTGGTGCACTTGGTGCGGGAGCGTCGACATCTGGCACTGAATCTCAGTGCTCCCTACATAGTGCGGGAGAACGCCCAACTGATGCTGCAGCTGGCGCAGCGTGCGATGTTTATATTCGGCAATCGGCAGGAGTTTGAGGAGCTGGCCCAGGTAGGTGGCTACAAGACAGTGGATATGCTGGCGCGCCAGCTGCTGCAGGTGGACCAGCCCAAGATCCTGCTCATCACAAATGGCGATGCGGGCGTGCAGTTGGCTACCAACTATGTGGCGGAGCGTGCGCCAGCCGGCGAGCTGCGATTCGAGGATTTCAGAGCACAGCGCGTCGAGCAGCTGGTGGATGCCACTGGAGCTGGCGATTCATTTGCTGCCGGCTTCCTGCACGCCTGGCTGGAGAAACGTTCGCTGACCGAGTGCGTCCGGTTGGCCAGCAACATTGCCTCCAAGGTGGTCACCCAGGTGGGCTGCAATCTGCCGTGATACACTTTCACTCAAACAAAGAGAAATTCAGCAGGTGACACCAAAGTATGCCTTAACTGCACGAATATTATATTATATATCAATGCATATGTGTATAAGAGTACATATGTCTTTATGTGCATATGCTTATGTACTTAGTTCCTTATGATGAGACAATGCACTCAGTGAGTAATCTATTTGCGCTCTGCTTGTAGCAAAAGCAACCAGAAAAAAATATGGCAAATCAAAAATAACAATAAATATTTCCATAAAATGAGGTGGCAATCGAAACATTTTTTCTTTATGAGTAATTAGAATATAATATTTATTATTTTGAAGAGCCCCTATAGGGTGAATCGGTAAGCCCACTCACTTTATTAAAATATTAAAAAAAAAAAAAAAAACATTTATAGTTCTTAAAAAGTTAAGCAAAATCTAAATTGAATAACTAATTTTGTTTTTTTAACTAATTTTTATGATATATATTTAAACTTATATTATGTTTTCTTTTGTTATACAGAAATCTTATATCTTATCTGAGAAAGTAAACTTTCTCAAATGGGTCTACTAAGCCACTTAAGGCAATTAATTTATAACAGTGCGAACACAGCAAAAAAGCCAGTTTAGTGAGCTACAATTAAGTATATATAACACACATGAACTATATATGTATATACTCTCTCAGAGTAATGCTGCTGTGCTTGATAGAAGCTCATTTTTGTCATAGAAATAACATTTGTCATCATATATAATTTAATTTTTATTCAATTTTATTTATACACATATAACTATATATATTTTGTATATTATTGTTATCAAATAAAACAAAATAAATCTGTATATATTTTATATATTTAAAAAATTTGAAACCCTTTTAAAATACACAAAATTAAAAAGTAAAAGAAAAATAAATAAATAAATAAAAATAAATAAGTAAATAATTCGATAAAAAAAATATATATGTATATATATATATCTTGATTTATTTACTTTACTTTATTTACTGTACTTTAGCTATTTATTATTTATATATAATTTTTTGTTTATCTTTTATTTAATTTTTATTTATTTTTTATTACGTTAAAATTATTTGCCCATTCAGACACACATCTCAGGCTTCACCAATATTTTGTCTTCATCATACAAGCAATGAGCTAATGCAACTTTATCGCTTTAGGAGAAATGTATATACATTTTATTGTATTAGTTTATATTGTGTAAACAATCACAGCGCATTATCTTATGCTGACTTACTCATGGGCGGCAGCCCACATCCATAAGTCGGAGCGGGATATGACGGCATAGCTCCAAATCTAGCATGTCTAGATATAATCAAAGCGAATGTTTCATGTTGTTGTTTATCTGCGAATGGGGGGATTGCTCGCAATCGCCATTAGAATTGGAATTGAAGGCAGGCAGCTCGGGAGTCGACATTGGGACTGCGGCTGCGAGTCACACGTGTTTGCAAATCGTTAACAAAACTAAGCCGCATTAGCCACGCTGCTTGACTCTCTCTTGTTAAAAAAGGGGGCATAAACAGAGAGCATCTTGAGCAGCTGATGCCAAAGCCCAATGGGAGCTAGAGATGGACTTCAGATGTGAGAGGAATGCGGAAAAAAATGATATATGTGGCTCTATTGGAAGGAATAGATAAGTGAGAGCTGAATATGATAAGAGCTAGCGGAAACTAATATATATATATATAGATGTATTTATATTATTGAACGACTGCTAGATATATATTTTAAATGTGATTAAACATATGCATATATAATAAATAAATAAAATATATGTATATAAAAAATGACAGAGATAAACATAAATTTTAAATATTTTTAATTAAAAAGTAAAGATATGTGTAAGAGCTAGAGGTGGACCTCATGCATGATTTGAGGGTAAGTAATTTGTAATTATTTTGTTGTTATAAAATATATATTATTATATAGTATATAAATTAGTAAGAAAAATAAAGTTGTATGCGAATACTTAGGAAAAAAATAAATTCATATCATATGAATATAAGATTCTACTCACTACTGCTCGACATTTTCCCATCTCTATTTTTGTAACTTACGCCTAACAATACAAATGCCAAATTAGAAGCTTAGCAAAACAATTTCAGTTTTCAAGGCAATTCTCTCATTATCTTGCTCTTTCTATCTAGCTCCATATCTCTCTCTCTGTCTCTCCCTATTTACTCTTTCTCTGTGGCAAAAATAAGCTACTGTGAGCTGCTTAATTGGCAAAAAGCTGCTTAGCTATCGCCCACTAGAATTGTGTTAAAGTCAATATTGACACGCCCACACAATTGGGGGCGGTCTATCGAAAGAGGCAGCAGCTAAGTTGCCTCCACAAGGGACAGACGAATCGCTTAAATCACAACGGAATATGCTGTTAATTGCTTGATATTAATTTTATACAAGTTCAGCTGGAAATCGGAGCCCGGAGCCGCAGCCAACCAGCCAAGAGTATACGTAATTAATGTCAGTCTGTGGCTTATGGGGTTAACAGGACAAGGACTGAGCATGTATGTGTGTGTGTACGTCGTCCTTTGATGTGTGTGGAGGAGCTACTGCTGCTGCACAAAATGTGATAATTAAATGTCGTCCATTTGCCTGAGCTTAGCTTTTAATTTATAATAAATTCTGGCTGCTGTTTCAAAATGCATTTTTCGACCAGATACTTACGTCCTTTGGTTGTCCTTTGATTTATGTGCAGCGCCTCGCATGAGCAGCTGTAACTGACATTGCATATTGGCGGGCAACGGAGAGGGTCTGGCCTGGTCTGCCCTGGCCTGGTCTTTAGTAATGTTTGCACAAAATATTGCGCATACGCCACAGACGCCCTCACACACACACACACATATATACAGGACTTTTTCGGCTTGAGCTTTTGGCTTTGTCCTTTGCCTTTTTGCGGCATAACGCGCGGTTAAGTGGCCATAATGTGTGCCTTTATGGGCTTGGTCTACCCCAAGGTCCTGCTCCTGTTGCCAGCGCCTTTGCCCAGGTCTTATTTTAATTCCCCGCCGTATTTGCTGAGCTGGCATTGTTGTTGAATTATGTTATGCCAGTCGCTTGTTGATTTTTATATTGTTTTTTTCTCTCTCTGTTTCTCCCTCTCATTCTCTCTCTTGCCCTGTTTGTTTTTGTCTCTGGCCGCTGTCCACGTGATAAGCGGGCGAGCCAGGTCCAAATATTTGGCCGTGGCATGTTTGCTCAGTTGTTTACGGATAATCCGCTTTTATTGTTTAATAAGTCATGTCTGCCTATGGCCGGGCTGCCGGACTGCCGCACTGCCTGGTCCACTGCCTGATTGCTGCTGGCCACGTTATCGCCTCGTTAGCTTTTCGAAAGGATATTCGAACAGCCGAACAGCAGCGCCTGGCACATTTTTGTGCTGATGACGTCTTGTGTACGTGTGGAAAATCGATGCTTA
The DNA here is from genome assembly GCA_035045555.1 of Drosophila fulvimacula. Classification (NCBI taxonomy): domain Eukaryota; kingdom Metazoa; phylum Arthropoda; class Insecta; order Diptera; family Drosophilidae; genus Drosophila; species Drosophila fulvimacula. Next base: position 4,600,812 of record JAWNOX010000191.1, read on the forward strand.
AATTAAATAAGGATTTGCATATGCAGACCACAATTTGCGATTTAATGCTTAATCTTTTTGATATCAGCTGGTACTTTAAGGCACAAATTAAAGGCACATAATGAAGGGAGAATTTAAGGTAGAATAGAATTTAATTTTAATTTATGTAGATTGCTTATATTATTTGAATATAATATATTGTTTCGGTAAAACAGTTTGTGATTCCAGCGAATCAAAAAATAATTTAATTTGGGTGAAAAATTCCTTTCAAGTTTTAGCTTAAATATTAATTTATGCATGAATTTGATATGAGGTTTCATTAATGTAGGAAAAAGATGAAAAAGTAGAGCAGTAGCAAATATTAGAGCAGGTTTTATTATTATTATTATTTTTTTTTTGACTATCCTAGACTACAACATTATTGCGAACAACCAAAAAACATATTTTATTTTAATTTAATTCTATATCGAAATTTTAATTCGAGTTTTTTTTTTAAATTATAATTATTATAATTTGAAAAAAATTTTAATTCAATTTAAATCTAAATGATTTAATTTTTATTTTAATTCAATTTATTTTAATTAATTTTCCTTTTTATTTTATTTTTATCTTCGTTTTAACTTCAGATATGTTTACGTGTTAGCTATGAAATTTTATTCACTTGATATTTTTATTAAAGGATTTTCTAATACCAATTATTGAATTATCCTTGCATCTCAAGGTTCTTTCTTTACGAAAATGCATTTTATATTAGCTCAAAACCTATAATAAAATTGATATATAATACATACTTATTACATAGTTCTCTGCATTTAAATATATACATATATATATATATATATATATATATATATATATATATATATATATATATATATATATATGTATATATATATAACATCGATTATATATTCAAAGATCTGCTAACTGCAATTACATTACGAATCGAATAGCTAACTGTCACAAAATGGAAATTCAGACCCTGCTTTGGCAGTTCCATCGAATTGCATTGTCGCGAAGCCAATTTGGCAAATTATAGGCTAAGGGCAACGCCTGCGATTGCCAAAGGACAATTGGTTAAACGCCTTGCGAGTGCGACAATAAAAGACATTTGCCAAGCACTCGGAGGCCACAGTATCGAGTGGTGCTCCACGCCGGAAGTTGTGCAAAGTGGTGAGGTAATGACTGAGGATATTGCTTTGGTGGCCATCAATGTGGGCATTTGGAGGCGCCTGGCGGTGCTCTATCCCAATCCTTCGACCAATTGGCGGAAGTACGGGTTTGTGTTGCCCGTTTGCCTGATGAATCTAATGCAGTTTTTTTTCTTGCTACGCATGTGGGGCGATCTGCCCGCCTTCATACTGAATCTCTTCTTCTTTTCGGCCATTTTCAATGCGCTGATGCGCACGTTGTTCGTCCTATGGAAGCATTTGGCGTTCGAGAAGTTTCTGAACCAATTGACGCATCTCTATCGCCAGATCGAGGCATCCGGCGATGTGTGCAGTCGCAATTTGTTGGCCATCGCTGTGGCCGAGTCTCGTCGAGTTGCCATATTCAATTTGACGGCCTCGTTTCTGGACATTTTGGGCGCACTAATCTTTGCTTTGTTTCAGGAGCAACGTGGTAAGCGGATAATGTTTGATAGGCTTTCCAGCTTTGCAGTAATGAGTACCCCCCATTTTGGGCAGCAGCGCTTCCTTTTGGCATGGCCTTGCCGGGCGTGGATACACACCGCACGCCCATCTACCAGATATTGTATGTGTTGCAGTTGCCCACACCCGTGGTGCTGTCGATGATGTATATGCCTTTTGTCAGTTTATTTGCGGCCTTTGCACTCTTCGGCAAGGCTTTGCTACAGATATTGGCGCGCAAGTTGGCATGCCTCGGCCAGCTGCAGGAGGAGGAGCAACGCTATCAAATGCTGATTGATTGCATACGATTGCACATTAGTATTGCCAGGTGCGTACTGTACTTACTAACTGTTACGTATTCGAGAAGCTCATTATATGTATGTATTGGCAAATAGGAGAAAATTTATTTAATAATTAAGTTTCCATAGGAAAGCTCGTATTGCAGGCCAGTGGCTGATGCAGTAGGCACCAAAAGGTGCTGTAAGCAGAGACTATGTATATATAGAAATGTGTGTGTAAATGTGCTAGTATATGTTTGCGTGTGGAAAAGCGGTGTAGACTGTTTGCATTTGCAGTTCTTCACAGGGTTCCGGGTACCTCCAAGTCGGACATTCCCGCTTAAAAGTTTCTTTCTTTCAATTTAATGTAACCGTTTAGAATTGCTGTTATATATGAATTACCAACTTTTTGATCGTTAATTTTGATTTTTATTTTTATTTTAATTTTCACATTTTGATTTATTTAAAAAGTAAACATTTTTTTATATTTTAATTATGAAATTTTACTGTTAATAATACATTTTTATGGCTTATAAAATATTGCAGCTTTTCTGTACTACAGAAGAACTCCTTATATAATTTAAAATATAATGCTATAATCAGCGAGACTGTTAAATAATAAAAATAAATATAATTTTATATAATTTATATATAAAATGTATTTTATTATATATATATATATATTATTTATAATATATATATTTGCATATAATATTTGTTATTCCCACTAACTTTAATTATATAGTCATCTACCGCAATTCTTGTGCTATCTTGTCTTTCTCACTTCTTTCCAGCTATGTACGGAATTTTTCAGCACTGGTCACATATGTTGTAGGCGCTGAGGCTCTGATCTTTGGCGGCATTATCTGCTCGTTGCTCTTCTGCTTGAATATAGTAAAGTTTGTATAATAAAAGCTTTACCAGTTTTTTTATGCTAAAAATCTATTTATAGATCACCTCGCAAACGCAGATGATCTCAATAGTCATGTATGTGTTCACTATGCTCTATGTGCTCTACACCTATTACAATCGAGCCAACGAGCTGGTAATTGAGGTAACCTGAATAAAGCATCTACTGTTTACCATGCCACTAACAACTGCTATCTTTTGTAGAGCTTTCGCGTCTCGCAGGCTGCTTACAATGTGCCATGGCTGGAGTGTGGCCTGGGCTTTCGGAGAACCCTTCTGATCTTTTTGATGCAAACTCAAAGGCCTTTGGTGGTGAGTGTCGTGCGTTTTGAGAGAGCTTCGCATGCATTTCATTTGGCAGATTCTAATCGTGGCTTTTATGCATGCGCTCCATTTCATTTCGAGTCTGGTTTTCGCTTTCAGATAAAGGCGGGCAACGTTTACCCCATGACTTTGGCCATGTTTCAGAGTCTGCTGAATGCATCCTATTCGTATTTTACCATGTTGCGTGGCGTGACCAACAAATGAGCTGGAAGCCAAAAACTTTTCGGGCCACAAGCCAGTGAGGTGGGGCCGTGGGGGCGTGGCAATCTGAGTAATGCAAAAAGTTGCTGTAGCTCGTTGTAGTCCTGGCATTTGCATATGCTACTCGTTTGCGTAGTTATTTTGAAAGGATTTAATCTGACTGTTTGTAGTCCGGACTCCGGACTACGGTCTGTAGTGTTGGCATGTAGATATAGTCGTAGTCATAGCATTTGTTGTAAACGTAGTTGTAGTTGTTGTAGCTAGAGCCAGGCATCTGTGCAAATAGTTTGCTGCATGGCCTGACTGGGTGCGGGCGTCGACGTATTTCTGTTTACTTTAAATCTTTTGTATGCTTGCCAATGTTTCACTTAGCTGTTTTAAGCGCCGCTCATGGAATATCTAGTTTTAGTTTGCTGCCTGTGAGCCGGACTATAAATGTACTATTTAATTGCATAGTGGTAGCAAAGTAAATAGCCTAAAGCCAAGTTGGAAATTAACAAATTTTAGAATGCCCAAAAGTATGCAAAATAAATTTAAGTAAAATAATATATATTAATTAAATATAATGAGTATTACATTTATTTCGAATATAAACGGTTACAGAACTTACTGAGGTGTAAGTAAATATATACATACCTAATTTTATGAGAATCGCATAGAAGGGCAGCTGTTGAAGCTCATCTAAGTACTAAGTGTTCATTTCGATGAGCTTAGCTAGCTTTCCACCATTTGAGTATATAACTTAGACTTGCCCGAAATTTATGAGAATTGCATTGAAAGGCAGCAGTTAAATGCTAACGTCGATTGCCGTTTAGTCTGCCTCAATGAAAATAGACGATTCGAATTGATGAGAACTGCATAGAAGGGCAGCAGCACTTAACTTCGACTGCCTAACATCATTTTCAGCTGAAATCGAGTGGAAGTTAGTTTGATGTCGTTTTCGCTTGCGCTTTTTAATTAAAAACCCCCAAACACTCGTTGTCTGCTGCAGTTTAATTAACATTAGTCATGTTCTTTATTATGCAAATAAACAGCTTCCGCTGTGAAAAAGCAGCAAAAACAACAGAAGCGTTTAATGCTGGCAACAATAACAACTTAATTTAAAATTCATTATAACTGACACCAACTAGTTAAACAATTGCCGAGGCCAGCCAGCAACAAAGGACAATAACTAAAACAGCAGCGGCAGTAGCTGCGGCCGCTATACAAACAACAACAATAAACCAACAACTGGGCGCGCTTGAATATTGAAATGAGCCTCGGTCGCACTTGAAATACGCAAATAAACTTCAAAGGCCAAACGAAAGCTGAAGGACTGCACGCTGTGTGCGTCCTGTGTCTCCTACAGGCAGGCAAGCAGCTAGCCAACCAGTCAGCTAGAGACCGCCTGGCGAGCGCATAAATAACGGACAGCACAGGAGTCAAGCAGCAGTCAGGCGGCGAAGCTCGGCGAATGCCGTAGGAGGCTTGCGTGGCGTATACTTAATTTTATTATGAGGTGTCAAGTGGGCCAGTCGACTTTTGCCGCGCTCGCGCTGCCTCTTGGCCTTTTGTTTGTGTTATTTATGTTGTTTCGCCATTCGGCGGCAGGTGAGAAGAGCCGTTAGCTGAATGGGGGCGCGTATCGTTAACCACCTGCGGTTGCAAAATGTAAACTTCCTTTAGGCATTTGCTTTTTAGTTCTAGTTGGAAAAAGGAAGCAAGAAAAAAATTGGAATATGCAAATGCCGCAGGAAGTGTAACTGCGACACACAGACAGCCCGTGTCCTGGCTGAGCTCCTGGCTCCTGTCTGTGCTCTGCATAAAATTAACAAGTTTTGTCGCCCCCAAATGGTAGCGAAAAAAAAAGTAAACCGAAATGTTTCATTAGAGCCATAGCCATGAGCATGTTATTTACCAACAGCTGGCACAGCCAGCCGAACCCCTTACGCCCCTGAAAGCCTGACAGCACACCGCCACTGTGACCCACCCCTTGCCATGGCTTTGTTGTGGCGTCGCGTCAAAGGTGGCGCTGTTTTATAATTGAATTCATATGCCTCAATGGAAGCGGCAGGCGCCAGCTACACAGCAACCACAACATTTGGCTGGGGGTTGCACACACACATTCTATAGCCCAAAAAGGACCTCTCTCTCTCTCTCTCTCTCTCTCTCTGTCTGTGTGTGTGTGTGCCATTTGGTGGCATTTCATTTAAATGGATTTTCAATTGCGGTTTGAACATTTTGCATAAATTGCTGTAATGAGTTTATTTCGAGGCAGCAAGTGGCTTCGTTTGCTTACGCCAACCCTCGCCACGCCCTCAGCCCTGCCTCGTTTGCCTCATTTGCAATTGTCAACTGGCTGTCAGGGTCGACAGTTGTATTGACAGTTTGTCCTCGCTGTTAATATTAATTGTGGCATCTCGTTTGCCATTGAACAGCGTCAAATGGCTATTGCGACAATTGAAGTTATGCGAAACGGTTCAATTACTGGCAAGAAAAGTTAATGCTAGATATGGCTTTATATTTACTTAGACTAAGCTGACTAAATGACTGCTCTAATGACTGCATGGCTACCAAATGAGCAAAAAATTACCAATATAGATTGAATATTAATGGAAGTGGATATTAGCCGTCATCTTTCAAGCGTGTAAAAAAATCGAACTGAAATTTATGTCGTCCCAGTTTAATTTCAGCTGCACTCCTCTGCAATGCTGATCAAATTGAAAGTTGTTGGCATATTACTGACTCTGTTTGTGTACAATGTGAGCTAATTAAAAAGAATACTCAATCAATTCTGTTATTAAAAAAATATATATATATTTCTATATAGAATGCATCCAAAATTAAGTTCACGAATGCAGTTTGTGAGAACTTCAATAAAACTTTGATCGCAATAACCGAGTGCCGACTGAGAGCAGTGAGTCGCAATGTAACCACATACAATTTTAATTCGACACTTCATTACCCAATCACCGAGGCAATAGTTGAGGCGCAGTTCTTCAAGAAGGCCAACGGCTACAAGCCTTGGCTATACAAACTCAAATTTGATGGCTGTAAATTCTTGAAGAAACCCCACAATCCTCTGGTGGGGTTAGTTTTTAAGCTCTTCAAAGACTTTTCGAACCTAAATCATTCGTGTCCCTATACAGTGAGTATGGTTTTGTAAATCCTATTAAATATTATTTTAAACTCTGTCTAATGTATATTAGGGAATGGTGTTTGTCAAGAATCTGCATATCTCAACGGAAGAGTTGCCGCTTTCGCTGCCGACCGGAGATTATTTGTTATCGATGCGCTGGATCTTTAATAAGAAACTAGCAACTCAATTGGATGTGTATTATTCATTCATAGAAGATCTTCTAATGCAATGACGATTAATGGAAATTGATGGCTTTCTAATATCGGCTCGTTGATAAAACAAATAGTCATAGTCTGTGCACATAACATTCAAATTCGAAATTCAGTTTGTGGTTTCAATTGCTAATCGCTGACTGCCAAAATATCATTATAAATCAATATGTATATGTTTTGCCTACTCATCGTCACCGCACGCACGTGTGCGTTCACGGTTAAAAACAGCTAAGTTAATTATCGAATTGAAATTTTCGTATTTATGGGAAGTGATTTATCAGGAAAACTTTCTGTTCTGGTTGCCCCTAAGAGAAATGAAAGCTATGTATAACACTATGGAGCCTTACAGTTTAATGTATTAATAATTATGTAAATTTCTATTCAATATTCGATCAATTAAATTGAAAAACATATCAGCATCATTAGCTTGGTTATGAGAAAATAAACGAAAAAAAAAATAAAACCATTTTTTGCATATTAGTGAAATTGCTCAAGCGCAGACGAAAAGTGATTTAATATTCTTTTGAAACTTTTTGAAATCAATTTGTTTCAGAGTGCGATGGAGTCCAGATGGATGACAGTCCAATTTCTGGCATTGTTTCTATGCTACAATGTGAGTATCTTAGCATGTGCATAATTTTCACATAATAAATTTAATTCATTTTTAAGGAGGCATCAGTATTTAAGTTTACGAATGTGGTTTGTAAGTCCATGAACAACTCAATGGTTACCGTCAACGAATGCCGACTGAAAGCCATCAATCGCAATAGAACAGTGTATAATTTCTTTTCTACTCTGAATTATCCTGTGAATGATATTGTGGCAGAGTTTCACATGTTCAAGAAGGCAAATGGATACAAGCCCTGGCTGTATAAGAGTAAAGTCAATGTCTGTCAATTCATGAAGAGACCCTATAGCCCAATTGTTATTCTAATCTTTAAGCTCTTTAAGGAGAATAGCAACTTCAATCATACGTGTCCTTACGTGGTGAGTTTCAGCGGTCTATCCTTTATATTTTATTCAAAAAAGAGTCTCACATTTAAATCCTGCAGGGACCGGTGGTTATAAAGGATCTTTGTATCAAATCGGATAAGATTCCTCTGGTATTTCCGACTGGCGAATATTTAGTAACATCTAAGTGGTACGTGTATAAGAAATTGACAATGATTGTGGAATTATACTTCTCGTTTATTGAGGATCTAATAGATCAATAAAACTTAAATACATCCACATATTAATTAATTTAAATGAATTACGAAGGAAATATGTATTAATTGAATATGATATTACGTTAGCTATAATGTAGCTATGTTTGCTATACGTCTCTTCTAGGAACATCTCCTAATTATCTAACAATGAGAGTGCATTTTAGTTTATCTTAATGTATCTATAAAGTTTTTCGCATAATTTAATGCCATCAGATCGGACATTAAATTGAAGGCAATTATGAAAAACCCCATATCTGATGTTTGGAATTATAATGAGCGACTAATAGAGAACTTAAAAATGACTGATATAGAGATAAAACTAATATATAACTCGTGTTATATTAGCTGAAATTTATTTTGTTTTTAGTGCAATGGGTCTCAGGTGGATGATTGTGCTGCTGGCATTATTGGCCTGCTACAATGTGAGTATATGTCGGAGATAATGAGTCACTTGATATAACAAGTCAATTGTCTTTAGAGGAAGCTGTAAAATTCAAGCTCACAAATGTGGTTTGTGAATCCTTGAATTCCTCAGCGATTATCATCAACAAGTGGCGACTGAAGGTCATCAATCACAATAAAACCATCTATAATTTTATGGCAACTGTGCATCATCCCATAATTGATGTCATGGCGGATATTCAGCTGTTCAAAAGGGCCAACGGGTATAAGCCATTTCTATACAAGGTCAACTTCAATGCCTGTCAGTTCATGAAGAAGGCTTATTTCTTTGCTCTTACCTGGTGAGTGGCATTTTTTGTTGTCTTTTCTTATTATGCTTAACTTATACTTATTAAAGGCAGAGGTATATTTAAAAAGATATCAATGTCAAACCGTATCAAATTCCTCTAGTATTTCCCACTGGCGATATTTAATCTCATCAAATTGGTATTCGTATTCGATATTGACAATAAAGATAAATGTATAGTTTTCCTATGTTGAGGATCTTATCCAGCAGTAAACCTCCAACTCAATTCAATGGTGATGTACTCGGCTATTTCATTTGTTAATGGGTGTATTTAAGTGAATAAAGAAAATAAAATTAATAAAATACTAGTTGAAATTAAATAATAATTGATGTTGCTTGGGCGATTGTGCGTGATGCGATTGTGCTGATTGTATAATGCTGTTATAGATATAAACTTGATAGTTCAAAGTTTCCCATCTCGCTTGACATCTTTTGGCAGTGCATCTGGCCGCATAGCAGACTGTCAGACTGCTGAATATTTAATAGTCTTTGTATATATATGTTTCGGAAATATAGAATTATTCGAACATGATCATCTCTGTCTGTATGGTTTGTATATTTAGATATATTTCTATATACGCGATTTAATATAATGAAGTTTTAATTATTTATGGTTAATATGATTATAATTAATTTGAAAAAGTATATTTAAAATTTAAATAAAAATTCGATAATAATTCTATACATAAGCGTTTCCGTTGTAAACAAATTACTCAACCGAAAATCTAAATATTTTTCTATAAATGAGAATGGATCTTTACTAAGGATGATCAATTTTTGTGGCTATCGGGCCGATAAAGCTATATTCATAGCTATTTGTTGACAAGGCGCAATGGAGAACAGATCGATTTTTGTTGGATTTCTGTTGGCATATTTTGCTCTAAGTCTGAATGTGAGTGTAGATTTATAGTCTGTATATTATTGAAATTCTTTTCTTCTTAAAAGGAAGCTGTGCAATTTAAATTCACAAATTTCGTCTGTGAAGCTATCAACAAATCGTGGATTGATATAAATGAATGCCGACTGCACGCAGTTAGTCGTAATGTGACGTATTTAAATTTTAATATGACATTGCTACATACCGTTTACAAAGATGCGCTGGTTGAGGGCCAGATATTTAAACGTGCAAATGGCTACAAGCCATGGCTTTATAAGGCATCCATAGATGCCTGTCGATTTGGAAAAAAAGTGTATAATCCCATTGCAATCATTGTCTACAAAATGTTCAAGCCATATTCAAACTTGAACCACACTTGCCCCTACGAGGTGAGTATGATATGAATAAGTGATTCTTTCACAGTTTATTTTACAATATGTTTACAGGGTCTTATATTAGTTCACAAACTGGTCTTGAAGTTTGAAAACCTACCGCATGCTATACCAACGGGCGATTATCAATTGAAATTGGATTGGATCTTCAGTCAAAAATTGCAATTGAGTACAAGGATTTACTTTCAGTTCGTTGAGGATCTGTGAGCGACCTAAGTGGACCTAAGTGAATATTCTTTTCTTAATTACAAATAAATCGATGAGTTTTCAGATCAATATTACTCAGATACAAGATAGCACAATACCAGAAATAGAAACAGATATCAATTTATGATCATATTTCCAAGCGAGCTGTTTCAATTCATTCATTCATTCATTTATTCATTCATTGATAATGTAGATCGATAAATATTTAAATGTTCTATATTTGCAAGATATTTTTCACTTCAGAAGTCAATTATGGTTCATTGGGCAGGTCCAACGATCTGTGAAATAACATTTAATTGGTGTCCGGACCAATTAAAGGTAGACCATTAAGATATTGCCAAAAGTTAAAAGATGTGGATTTGATAATGACTTAATCGATAATTATATTATTATATATGCGGAAATGGGCAACCGAGCCATGCATTAAAAATTTGTAATTTAAGTCAATAGAAATCAATTGAAATACTTCGCTATGGGCATCAAGTTCGGTGTAATTGTACCGCTCTTTCTATTGGCGGCATTGTACTTCTGCTTAAATGTGAGTAAAAAAATATATATTATATATTCTATATTAATGTATTATATTTAGGAAGCAGTTATATTTAAGTTCACGAATGCGGTCTGTACCAATCATAACAAAAGCTGGATTAATCTGCACTCGTGTCGACTGCGAGCGGTCAGTCGTAATAAAAATACTTTCAATTTGAACTTAACTCTGAATTACCCTGTGTATCATGCGAGTGTCAGGGGACAAATGTTTCAGCGAGCCAACGGATATAAGCCCTGGCTCTTTGCCACAAGCATTGATGCCTGTCGCTTCCTGAAGAAGGCTTACAATCCAATTGCAATTATCGTTTTCAAGCTCTTCAGGGAATTCTCGAACATGAATCACACCTGCCCCTACACAGTAAGTGAATAAATACCTTTGACTATATAAAATTATAATTTCTACTCTTCTCCATAGGGTCCGATTATAATAGATGGCTTCTACTTGCGCTTCGACAAAATACCAAATGCCATGCCAACTGGAGACTATCTATTGACAATGGAATTTCTATTCGACAACAAAACGCAGATAACAACAAATGTGTATTTTGCTTTTGTTGAGGATCTTATATCTTCATAAAATGCATGTTAATATTTTTTTTCTTTTTTAACTCTTCGTTCGTGCAGCACAGTGTTTTAATGTTTTGCTAACCAACATAAATAATAAAGTATATTACAAAGTCTTTGGCTTATATTTAAGCTCGAGTAGAATAGTGCTTTATAATTCGATTTCGATTATTATTGAGTTTAGTCAAACAAAGTAAAAAAGTATATATATACATATATATATAATGATCCCTTATGAAATCATGTTGGTTTGTGTCATTTTTCATTTCATATAATAAATAGCTAAAATATATTTTAATGAGCTATTATATACAATAATAAGCATATCTGCGTTTATTTTTAAAAAAATATTTGTTCATTGACGTGGAAAAAGTTAATCGTCTATTATTTTCCTATATTACCTATATTCTGTAATATTATATATTATATTCCTGAAATAGATCAACTCTGAACTAATCCACAAAAATAAATTGCAATGGGCCGAATAGAATAAAATCGAACCGCAATGGAGAACAGGTTGATTGCGGTTGGACTACTTGGAGCATATTTAGCTCTCAGCCTGAATGTGAGTGAGATTTGTAGTCTATATAATATATTATCTGTAACTTTATATATTATATGAATTCTCATCTCTTTCAAAGGAAGCTGTACAATTTAAATTCACAAATTTCGTCTGTGACTCTATCAATAAATCGTGGATTAATGTAACTGAATGCAGACTGTATGCTGTCAGTCGCAATGTGACGTATTTTAATATGAATCTGACATTGCTACAGCCTGTTTACAAAGATGTGCTGGTTGAGATCCAGTTATTGAAGCGTGCAAATGGCTACAAGCCATGGCTCTATAAGGCATCGATAGATGGTTGTCGGTTCGTAAAGAAACCCTATAATCCCATTGCAATAATAGTCTATAAGATGTTCAAACCCTATTCAAGCCTTAATCACAGTTGTCCTTATGAGGTGAGTAGCACATGCATTTCTGTCAGAGTATATAGTAGTATATGTTCACAGGGTCTTGTCTTAGTTCAGAAGCTCGTCTTAAAAATTGATACCCTACCTCATGCTATACCAACGGGCGATTATCTGTTGAAATTGGATTGGATATTCAGTAATAAATTGCAATTGAGTACGAACGCCTACTTCAAGTTCGTAGAGGACTTGTAAGTGGCCTAGCCAAGTGCAAGCAAATTGAATAGAAATGTGAGCAAGATAAATAAATAAATATAATATTCTTTCTTTCACATAAATTAACCAAATTAATGTTAGTATTGACTTTCCCAGAGGCAAGCATAGCTAAATATGGATGATGTCTTTGAGTACAACGTAAATACGCCCACTCCATTGCCGACTTGCATAGCTCTCTAACTGCACTAAGTAGACCATTGCCATTGTCTTTCGGGCCATTTTCAAATCTCGCATAAGCAAAGCATTCATTTTCCAATTATTTATTGATAACTGTGTGTGTGTTGGTATGGTGTGTGTAGTAGCTAAACTACAGGCGAAATACCTACCCCCAGGCAGCAGCAATCACCTGCAATAAATCTTTTGGTCCTGGCCAGGACTCAGCTGCATGGGGAGCCACAGATGGCTGTGGTTCGTCTGCACTGGCTTTGGCTGGTAGTGCCAAGGTGGCAAGCCAATGTCTGGCAGTTGTTGTCTGCAAAATATTTGCATTTTCACTTTTGATTTATTATTGTCATTGCTATGTGTAAATTGCCAAAGCAAAGGTGCCAACAAGCAGCAGCCGTATGCGTGTGTGTGTGTGTGTGTGTGTGTGCTGCGTTGACAAGGACACATTATGTTGGCCAAATGAATGGTAATTGCGGCACTGAAACAAGTAATTGAAGTGCAATTCGTTCAAGCTGCTCAAATAGATACGTTGCCCGTTGTGGTTGAGCCACATACCCACACACACACACATACACACAGAAGACCCACTTGCTGATTTAGCAGGCCACACTTCGATTAGTGCGCTTGTCTGTTGCACTTTCAAGTTAAAGTCGAGTTTGCTAATTACAAGTTCAAATTGGCCTGGCAAGCGTACCAGTTTGGCTTCCACTTCTCAGCCCACTCGGGCCGTTGCCGTTGCCATTGCCATTGCCATTGCCTATTACTTCCGCTTCTATGCAATTTCCGCCTGACGCTGCCTAAGCAGCTTGCCAGCAAAATGTCAACATTATATGGCCGCAAGACGAGGCAATAATGACAACAGCATGAAAGGACCGAGCACAACATAACCAGATAATTACACAGCAAGCTGTCCAGGCGCCGTCTTCGCCCCTTCGAACGCTGCCAGCCACAAAGTGGAAAATGACAAAATAAAAAACCACAAGCGGAAAATTAACAGGCAGGCAGCCATACATTTGGCCAAAATAGAATGTCTGGCTCTTAAAGTAGTCCAACTGCCGCCGAGTTAAAGACAAATGCCAACTCATTGCTAGCTGCGGGCAGCTAGAACTTTATCAAGATGCCTATCGCCAGCAAATGCAAAATTCCTGTTTAACAAAATTCCAAACTTCGACATTTCGTACATTTTTGACTGTCTGCGAGACCCAACAAACCAATCTCCCATCGCCGCACTCGCCCTACGCACACACAGCCGGCAGCTACATTTAAATGTGCCGCCAAGTTTTGGCTGTGTGGCTCGCAACCACCTGGAAACCACCCGCGTGGATGCTGCCGCCGTCTGGCACTGATTTCATGCTTTATAACCTTCGATATGCGAATGGCAAACAACGTTTAGCGCTTTGCCAGCCGACAAGTGTGGCTCTGCCGCTCGAGGGCTTCGCATCCAGCACGGGGCGTATACGCAATATTTACGACTCCACTCATACAAGAGTTTTCTTTTTTTTCAATTTTTTTTTGTCAGTTTGCCGTGAGGGTTGCAAGCGCTCGACATTTTTGGCATTTCCATACATCAAATATTTATGCCATATTTTAGCTATTGCGACAATGAGTTAAATCTGATGGAATTCCGAAGCTCTGTTTGCTGAGCCGCAGCGTCTGCGATAATAAAGTTTAAAGCTGATAAACGATTTGGCAATCAAATTATGCGCATAAACAGATGAGGGAAAAAGGTAACGAAATTGCTCCGAATTTGTGGGCGTGTGTGTGTGTGGCAGAGAGAGGAAGAGAGAGAGAGAGAGAGAGGTAGTTGTGTGTGTAGTGAAATTTAGATAGCATTTTAGCTGAGGGCATGAACTAGACACAGTTAAGGGTTCGCTTGCAGCGAGTTTGAGAATGAGTGCTTTAAGATATATATAAATAAATAAACTGGATGTGAAAATGAAGTGCAGAGTAGAAGTGTAGAAAAAATATGAGTTTATGAAATAATAAATAAAGTATAGCTTGGAATGTGTTTAAATACAAAATAAACCAAGTATGAAATGATGTGATTTGATTAGTCTTATTATGATTATAATATGGAATTCTCTTTATTTATATATATTTGTTATTTGTGTTGTGAATATATTAATTTTTAATGGCACGGCCTCAATACTGAAATATATTATATTAAAAATAAATCTCTATATTAAAGACAAATTTTTGGGTGAGCTATTTTTGAGCTATCTGCCTATAATTTTCAGCACCTTTTGGACTACTTAAAGTCTGCTTTCATAACTCAAATTCAACTTAAGCAACAAGAATTCCAATTTCACACTTCAACTCAAAGTTTTGCTTCGCAAATTCCACTTCCGGCTAGTCTAAGCTCATTTGCATCATAATGAATACTTCCAATTAATACACTGAGAGCTTAAGCATGCAACATTGCAAGCATGTAGGCCTGCCTAACTAGTTGTATTAGCCACAAGTCGAAGCCTGGTAATCCCTGTTCGGACAGTGACAAATTTATGCATTTAGCCAACCCAAAAGACAAATTGAATTTGTGCAGCAAAATGCAAGATGGCTGAGAGTCGAAGAGTTGTACTGCTCGGCTGGCAATCCTTTGCACATGATATTGTTATTTTTGTCGTAATTAAAAACCCATGAAAGCAACGACCAAACAACTAGCCACAATCGCATGAGCAGACAGACACACTCGGAGTGTGGCAAAGTAAACATGAGCGTATTGATGATGGGAGCAGCTCGTATGGCAAAAACTTTCATATCAATTTTAAGCCAAAGTAATGAAAAAGTAACGAGCAGAAGCTGGCGCAAAAAGGAAATGCTGAAAGAAACGAAAAAGCAAACGGAATGGAACGTATAGACAAAGCATATTTACACAAGCGCAAGCAAACGCAGGACCAAGCAGGACAACGTTGGACGATGATGATGATGACGATAATAATATTGTTGCTGCTCCTGATGATATTGTTGTTGGCAGCGCACAAAGCAACGCTTATGACAAGCAGCTCCCAAAAAATGGAAAAATAAAAGAGAATGCCCACTGCCCAGATCTAAGGATACTGTTTACACACACAGGACCTCCTACTACAAAGTGTGGGCGCGTCTGCAGGCCAACCAAATTAAAAACCAATAAAAAGCTGCACACGAAATTAAAAATTATGTTTTCCTTTTTACATTTTATTGCTGCACAACAACAGCAGTAAAAAATTTGTAGAAACGCATTAAAAAAAAACGAAGAAAATAATACAAAAATTGTAAAACATAAAGCGCAAAACTTTTCGCTTTAATACAGTTGGAAAATATGCTAAAAAATAACAGAACTTTTTGTGTCGGTAGCAGGGTATGTGAAGAGTATTATGAGTGGGTTATGGAATATGTAACGCATGAGATGTAGAGAATAAAGGAGACAGAGGATAAAAGAAAGAGAGATAGAGAGTAAGAAATGGAAAGAGAAAAGGACAGATGGATATAGAGATATACGGAAAGAGAGAGTAAGAGTTTAAAATACAGAGAGAGAGAGAGAGAGAGAGAGAGAGAGAGAGAGAGATGGATAAATATAGATAGAGGGAGAGTCAGAGATGGAGAGAAGAATAAATAAATAAATATATATATATATATATAGAGAGAGAGAGGGAGAGAGATACATAGATTTTGAGAGAGAGTCGCTCAATTCTTCCTCTCACATGTTATTAAATTGTCTTATGTTAAACTCTTAGTAGGGGTATTTAGATAGTCTACTAGCCGACTAACTTACATATTCAGCTTTGTTTTTGACTGTTGTAAACTTTTACAATTAAGCGAAAGAATAAAAGTTGAGCGCGCTTCTAAATTGTTGCTGTGCATTTCGATAATTGAATATTTGAGCTAAGCTGCAGACAGTTAAAAAAGAGAAGGGAAAAATGTGTAGCATACATTTCTGCGCGAGGGCAACAGTTAATTGGTGTTGAAGCAATTGATGTACTATATAGAAGTCCACGTCTATATGGCTATGCATATATATTCCTAGTTTATCTGGCATTTGGCATGCATAGTAAAATTTTCAGTTCGTTTGGCCGGCATTCATTGTGAGCAATTAAACGGCCAGTCGGGGTCGAGTCATTCATTTAATTTACTACCTGTGCTTCGACCAATAGCAGT
This sequence comes from Drosophila fulvimacula, assembly GCA_035045555.1. Taxonomy (NCBI): domain Eukaryota; kingdom Metazoa; phylum Arthropoda; class Insecta; order Diptera; family Drosophilidae; genus Drosophila; species Drosophila fulvimacula. The sequence continues at coordinate 4,617,495 of JAWNOX010000191.1, forward strand.
GCCCTTTTATAGCAGCTCCCACCAGCCCGGTCCACTGCATAGCTCTTGGCCATGAATAATTTAAGCAAATCGCTGGCTCTTTTTCGTCTGTACGTGTCGACTGTGCGGGATTAGACGGCATTTGCATATTTTAATTATTTAGATTGTTGTGTTGAGCTACTTACGCGCGTCGCACTGTCTCTGCCTGCGACTGTGCGTAGCGTCTAACGGATGTTCGAGCGGAACTGTCGGCGACGCCAGACAGCCCCAAAAACATGCCGAATAAAAAAAGAAACCAGTCGAAACTTAATTAAAAGCAGTCGCTGTCTCCTTGAGAGCTGCAATCCTAAGCGTTAACTGGTGCTGTGCTATGCGATATCAATAGGTTGTGGCAGACAGCAAATGGTTAGTCAAATTTAATTTAAGAGACGGTTAAATCTTGGCAACAATTTTTTAACTAACTGCCGAGGTGAGATATAATTTTATTTTCTTTCGAATATGTTTTGAAGATTTTTTAAATAATATTTTTAAAGTGTTTTTCTGTTTTTGATTAAACTAAATTTTTTTAAATATTAAAAAAATACTTTCAAAACAAACATAGACAAATGTTTGAATTTTGCTACCTTCTGGGCTACAAAGAACGAACGCTGCATAAGAATTTATGGCAAAAAATTGCTTTAAAGGTCACAAATTTGTTAACCAAAAACTAGCCAAGACCAAATTTAAGTTAAGCCAATATTGCTACTGACGGAAAAATGGCAAAACATTCATAAGCATTTGTGGCTGGGTTTGGCCAATAAACACATTACAGTTGCCAGTTGCCAGTTGCCATAGCGAATCATAAATTCATAATGAAATATGAGCGAGTGGCCGAAAGATACATTGGCCAAGCCAAAAGCTAGCCAACAATAACAACTGTTAGACAACAATGTCTAGTAATAAACAGAGGCAGAGCAGGAGCAGTAAGAGCGAGAGGCGAATACAGAGCAAGTTTATATGTAGTTGCAGTTTTGGTATTTGGCAAAGTGTGGCCGTAAAACCAGGCGCTGCGACCGGCTGTGGCATTACTTTTATGATTATTTGTAGCGTCTGTTGTTGTTGTTGCTGCTGTGTGGTTGACTTAGAGCCAGAGTGACTTGAGCACCACATATGGAGACGCTAGTCGAGTCTAGTCTAGTCCGTGTCCGGGTCAGCGCACAGCAGCGTGACAGCTTTAATTAGATTTGCACATTAGACGACAAGCACAGCGCTAGGGGAGAGGGAAAGTAGCTAATGATGCTCACATCGCTTATGCGTTGCACGCAGCGTGCGGACTGGTGGGGAACGAGCTGTTTATGGCACGAGCTGCGAGACTTACTAAAGTGCACAGATAGCAGGACCAAAGCAGCTTCCAGCTACTTCCATCAATAAGGCTTAATTTAATTTCGGTTCGTTGCTCGCTATCTCAAGGCAACAAAACTCGGCTGCCTCTGTTTGACCAGACGCCTACACACGTGCGTCGCACATGATTATTATTATTAGTTATGATGATATATCCTTTTTTATATGTATGTGTGTGGCTGTGGGTGGGGGTGGGACTGTGGGACTGTGGGTGCCTGGGCCTGGCCAAATATTAATAATTGTTGCCTGTTTCTATATATTAATTTTTTTTCTATTTGCAGCCGTCGACGAGGTCGGCGAAACACGCTAAAAATTAATTAAACGTTCGGCAACGTTGTGGGCGTGGCAGACACACAGAGAGGTGGTGGCGTGGCTGGGACTGTGGGTAGGTGTAAATATTTTTGCTTGGCCATTTCGTGGTTATTTATGCGCTTGATGTTTTGGGCTGTTTTTACAGCCGAAGCCGCCCTTCGCCTGCTCTCATAAAGGCCAAACGGGTCTGCACTTGATTCATGTGCTTTGTTGTTGTTGCTTGTTTATTGTTGTTGTTGTTCCACAGCACGCACTCCATATTGGCAATTTATATTTGTATTAATTAATGGGCCAGTAAACAATTGCTGCAGGCAACGCCATTAGCACGCAGCAAGGGTTTGAGTAAATATACAGAGCGTAGCATAAATATGCTGGACTATGGCTGGGTATATGATGTATATATATGTACATAAAGGATGCAAAACGATTCACTTTTTCTGTTGCTTAATAACATTTATGCCGTGCAATTGTGCAATATGGACTTTAGTTATTTCATCAATTTGGAGCAGACATCATAAATTTGTTTGCTATTTCGTATTTTGTAAATATTTGCATATGAATTATGATTAAGCACGGCTAAGTGAGCTGAACTAAGTGGATCATAATATAATGCGGTGAGAAATAAATGCAGTTAAATTTATGAATGGGTGAAAACTCTATTAGGAATGCATGGAGTAGAGGGAAGTGAGAGAAGGAAGACCTGAGCCGAGCTGAATTTAATTATAAACTCAATTATAAACACAGTAAACATTTATTAACTATATTTTTATTATTTATTTTTATTTCCAATATGTTTTTACAACTGTAAAATTTCATTTCCAAATATACAGTTGCTTGAAATTGATCCTTGGAAGTATACTAATGGAGTTCGTCCTTACGTTTCCTATGCAGCTTTTCTCTTCAAAATCAACCTCATTTTGGCCGAGCTACAGCTGTGTTTCCTATAAAAAATACATATTTTTGCATAGACCCATCTCATTTATGTCCTTAAGTATCCCGGCAGGACATACCATTTTGAACTGGCAACCAGTGAAAGATTCAATTGACATTCAAGGATTCTAGTCTTTCAAGCAAACAAATCGAGTTTTGCATAGAAAACTCTTGAATTTTAGCTAAATTTAACTTAAAACTTGCCACACGCTGTTGCACGTGCAACACGTGCCACATCTGTCACAGCCTCAGCTGCAACACCAATTACCATATAGCCAATCACCTTCTGCAGCTCAAAATTGCTTAAATAACCATCAAATTAACGCATTTCAAATTCAAATTTAACGTTCATTTCGCTTTTGCCGTTGCACGTTAAATTTCAAATTCAAATTTGAACTTAACCGCTCCACTTGCCCTCGCGCTTATGCAACGAAATTTTTTATTTTGCAGAATTTTTGATTTTTAACTGCCTGCTGAGATTTCTGTTCGCCTGGTACTTCAACCGAATTTTCGTTTAAATTTCGCGAACCAACCGCCACTAGTGGCTGCCCCTGATTGCTATGCAACGAAATTGGAATTTCAGCGAAATTCTTCCTCTTACCGGTTGGCCAATGTTGCCCCTGTCGGCTATGCTACAGATTTTTGTATTTTGCCGATTTAAGCCAGAAGCATTTTTGGCTATATCTCGGGCAAATCCTGACGCAGGACGAAGGTATATGGTGCATTCGATTCACAGTAACGTTCTCCACAAATGTCCATCAAAAAATGATGGGGTCATCTAAGGATCCAGGACTTGTCATTTTTCGCCTTGGCAGCGGCTGCCGTCAGCCAAGGAAATCAACCAAAACACACAAAATGTCGAATATCTTGTAAACCATAAGGACGATTTTAATGTTTTTTGGCCAGTTGGTAGTAATGTTGACCCCGTTTACTGTGACGCCCTCCTTGCCAGGATATGTAAGGATACAGCCGAGTTATAAGCATTTTTCTCTGTACTCAAAAGTCCTTATTTCTCTGTTGTTTGAAGGACTTTTTTTATTCTGATTGTTAATTCCTAATTAGTTAAACTATGACATTGTTTGCTAAAAAGGACAGTTCGATAGTCCTTCAAATGGCCAAGTTAAGCTGCCACTTGGCCATTTTCCGACCAAACCCCTTGTAAAAATTGGAGGTAAATTTTTTTGGAGAATTATGGAAATCCTTGAATGCCAATCGATAGTAGGAGCTTCTGTGAGTTCAAAAATGTATGTCCTTCCGATATCCTTCAGGATTTGGTGGAGTTATGGCTGGAGAAAAAATATCCTGTTTTAGAAAAATTGCTCTAACTTGCGCAAATCGTAGCGGATTTTCACAGGACATGGCTCGTTAGAATGGGATGAATCTGCTGCTTCGATTTGTATCAAAATATTGGTAGCTTATCTAAGGATCTAGTGCCATTAAATATAGAAACAACCGGTATGTATTGATCAAAATCCTTTATATCCTGCCAAATCATGAAGCAAAAAGTGTGCACTCATAAAATCTGTCAACTAGTTGTATCCTTTCATCCTACGCAATTATTTCGCCCAGTTACGGCAACAAAAGCAGAATAACTAAAATCTGTAAATGGAAAAGCATCCGTTGCAACACAGATAAGAGCTAGCCATGCGTTAACTATTCTCTATCAACGGAAATTCTGCTAAAGCATTAGGCAAACAGAAATAGCAACAAGCTGCCAAAATACCTTAAATACAAATTTAGTTGCATGAAATTTTTAGTGAAACAGAAGTGACAACAAAATGCCTGCAACTGCAAAAATTTGCTGGACAGGTGGACGGCTACATTTAAATTTAAATTCGAATAAGGCACCAGGCAAACAGAAATGACAGCAGCTAAATATAAATTTTGTTGTTAAACTCTCATTGTATACCTGAAAGAGGCAAACGCGCCAAAATGAAACGCACGTTACATTTTGAAATTGTTGTATTTATTATATATTGAATAAATGAATAAAAAAAGGAAAAAATAATACAAAAAATATTATATATATAAATAAATATATATATATATACATATATATATATATATATATATATATATATATATATATATATATGTATATATATTTATATGTGTATTTTGAATCTGTGAACACAAGAAGGATACTGTTGATTGTTGGCTCAATAGAAATTTATCTATTTTTCCCTATCAATTTTCAGAGAGTGCTGCAACTGCATGGTGCATTTCAAGAATACAACATTCGTAATAAAAATTAGTATAAGCTGCAAAGAAAAAAAGAAAATTATATAGTTAGAAATTACAATTACAAGGAATTGTATCTTACCTTTGCCATGCGGATTGAAACTCTGCGAGTCTTGGATGCCTGGCCGCTTGCAGCTTTAAATTCCAGATGAATGATTCATCATTTGGTATTGAGTGGCGGAAAGTGCACTCGAAATGCATTGGAAATAAACTTGAACGTAATTTCGCAATAAAAAAGGAGAAAGGTGCAAAGCGCATGGCAAATACGAGCAACAATCGTTGACTAAAAGCGCTGCCAAATGTCCTGCAGTCAGATGCAGTAAAAAAAGTGAACAGTTCGAGTTCGTTTGCGGATGAGGCTGCTGTGTGACAATCCTTATGGCAGTGTGTCTATGTGGCATTGTTTGTTTGTGCAGCACACACATAATAACTGCAGCTGCACGTTTACAATTTGTACGTGAGAAAGGGAGAGGGAGAGAGTGGGAGAGAGGGAGAGCGAGAGTGTGTGTGGTTTTGGTTTTGGTTTGGTTTGGTTTGGTTATTCGGGCTTGATAAAAATGAGCGTCGGAAATGCGAATATAAATTTTGCCATATCTGATGTACAACGGTGTGTGTGTGTGTGTGTCAGGATAAACGTAATGGCTAGCATTGCAGCCAGGATGCCAAGCAGACAGCAGAATGGGTGCAGCAGACCAATCATCAGATGTATGCAGCTCGGGCAGAGGAAACGGAAATGACATGCAATAAAACACAAAGGCGCACGCATTGCCGGTCGAACGTGCTGTGTGGTGTGGGAGTGGCTTGGAGTGGTACAGCTGTCAACCGTTGTGGATTATAAACGCAAAATGGCATCTAACAACAGAAATCTATCTGGCCAGAGAAACTTTTACAAAATTACAATTGCAAAAGTTGTGCACTCGCCCTTAGAGTGGGAGCGGGGCAGCAGGCCCGCAGCTGCTAGCCAGACGACAACAACGGCAAACCACCCAAGCACCCAAGCACTCAGGCACTCAACCACTCAACTACTTCGTGCGACGCACTTGACCAGACAGTCGAGTGCGCCTTTGTGTGCGTTAACGCCAAGTCATTTGGCTTATCAATGCCAGACGCAGACAATTTTGCGCTTATCGGTCGAACGCATCGCGCTTCGGCTCATGCAGGTGCCGCAAACGGCAATCGATGCTCATTTAATGCTCCCATCCCGGCCCTCTGGCTGTGGCATGTATTATTAAGCGCCCATTAGCCAGAGCTCTTCTGGCGACAAACTGGCTGACACTAGTTGTGCCAAGGACTCTCGCTCACTCGCACAGGGCGCCCATTGACATGTATGCAAACATTGCTCTAATGATGGTCAGCCCAAGTGCCCGCAAACAGGCAGCACCAGGCACGCCTCTGCCGCCCTCTTCCTCCCTGGCTGCAATCACTTGACATGCAGTGGCTTGCTTTATTGGCTAATTACGCCCTGCAGCAAACGGCGGCTGCAGTTGCATGCCTGCATGTGATTGCTCTGTGCCCCAGCCTTCTCGCCGGACCTGCCATAATTTGCGGACAAGTTATTAGCAGAGCCAAACTGGCATCGTTTTATTTTCGATTTTAATTTCCATGTAGCTGCTGGCTCTGGTCGTTTTTTTTTTCTTTTCTGCTCGACATGCGCCTAATTTATATTCATTATCTGATGCATAATTATAGATAACCTGCCCGAGTGTGTAGCGCAACACTCACCAATTGCCAGTTCTTCAACTCGTAACTCGCAGCTCGTATCTCCTCTCCATTCCTCTCTCTCCCTATCTCTCTCTCTATTTTTATCCTTGAGCTCAAATGTTATTCGCGTTAACTCAATATTTGACTAGCGCATTGGGGAACAACCCCCTTGACAGCTCGTTTCCTAAGCTGGTTTAAGCTTACCTTTGGCTTGTCTTGTTGGCATAAATAATTGGCAACGAGCTGGAAGCTGGAGCTTTGACTGAGGGCAATGCTATATAAATATTTGTACAAAAATCAATTTCAAAGAGAATTGCTGAAAGGAAAAGTTGAAATTTGCTATGATTTTTGGTAATTGGTTATTCGAAAAAAAGGAAACATAATAGTTAGAAGATTGCCTTGGATCACAGCAGTTAAGGCTAGAAGTAGTAGAAACAAAAATTGCTATAGGCAAAAATTAAAAAATAATAAAATAAAATAACAAAAACAAATTAATAACAAAAAAATATTTAAAAAATAAACAAGAAAATAATACATAAAAATAATACTAAAAAAATAATTGTAAAAAATAAAAAAATGTATATAATATAAAATAAATAACTAAGTAAATAAGTAAGAAAAAAAATATATAAAATAAAAAATAATAGAAAACAATATATGTATATATATCATTTTGGGAATGGTAGTTTGTTATAATTTTCTATATCTAACAAATTTTAGTATGCTCATATTTTCTCTTTGCTTTGAACTCTTTATTCATATTTATTAAAAATTAGTTCTTAATCCAAAATTATTGTAGTTTCTTTTCTTTAGCCAAACCAACAGATTTCTCTGGTGTGTGTAAATACTTAATTTTGCAATAAATATATAAATTTGTTAAACATATATACTAGACTCTATGTGTAATTATATATAGTAATTTGATATATATATCTTTTATTATGTGTCTAGGTTATTCTCATAGTACTCGGTTGTCTTATAGCCTAGTTCTAGTTATACAATTTGTGTGTGCATTTGTTATAAAAAATAAACTTAGTCTAGTTTGATTCGCTTAATTAGGATGCACGATATTTGGAACAGTATTGAAGCGCCCTCGCTCTCGAAGGGCTGCCTTAACGCATTTTCATATTTCATTTGTAATTTGCTGCGAGTGCCTTAGTAACTAGACGCCTTAAATCTCAAGTTGAACTTTATTGCTTTGTAAAAGTGCGGGATATGGGTTCTCTCTGCTCTCTGTGGATATATATATAGACTCCAAATATGTGTGTGTGAATTGATGACCACCTGGTGGCTGCTGCTGGTGCTGCTTCGTTAGCAATTCGTGCTTGGGGCTCAACTCATTTATTAAGCGGCAGCGCGCGCGCAATCAGCGCTAATTAAAATGGCCTGCGGCTTGGATCACGAGATGATGCAGTTTTTGTCCTTGTCGCCAGGCAGCTCGGCGGGCTTGCGCTTTCGATCATAGGCGAGCGCATCGTTGGGCACATAGCTGACGCGTACGCCGCCATAGTGTCGCCTCTGCGGCAGCTGGTACATCATCATGTAATCCTCGGAGCTGGACGAACTGGATGAACAGGTGGAGCAGACATCCGATTCCTCGGATTCCTCCCTCTCACGCTCTCGCTCGCGCTCACGTTCGCGCTGCTGGCGCGGCGATTTGTGCGGCGCCTCGTGCTCCGGCACCTGCAGCACCGAGGGTGGGCCCTGGTAGGAGGAGGACAGCGGCTGGGCCGGCGCATAGGTATCTGCGCGCGTGGTCGAGTGCGAGCGATGGCCGCTGCCGCTACGATGATGGCTCGAGGACTTGCGACGACGACGACGCCGCGAACCGTGTCCATGACCATGTCCATGTCCTTGCTTATTGCCATCACGATCTCTGTCCCTCTCCCTATCCCTGTCCCTATCTCTATCTCTGTCCCGTTCTCCAGCTCCACTTGTGCCTGCTCCGTTGCCCGAGTAGCTGCGCGAGCGAGGCAGCGTATCGGGTATGCCCTCGAAGCGCACGCCCTTCTTCTTGCCAGGCTCGCCGCTCATGGGCGAGGAGGAGCTGGCACCGCTCAGTATCGAAACGGGATGCGTCGGCGGCTGTGTGGCCGACTGCGTGGACATTGGCGTCTGCAGCGATCGGTCGCCCGCCGAGTGCGTGGGCGAGCCCATCAACTCCGGCGGCAGCGCCGTGGAGGCCACACTCAGATTCGGAGTCGGCAGCTCGGGCAGCTCACCAACTGGCGGCGGATGCATGATGTCCGCATATTCGTGATGCGACGCATGGAACTGCTGAGCGGAGGCGTGCAGCGGCGGTGCGGGCAGCTGTTGCGCGAAATGCTGCACCATATGCTGGGCGCCAGCCACGCCCAGCTCCGGCATGCTGGACGTGATGGAGTTGTCCATGTTGGTAACGTGTTGCAGCTGCCGCTGCAGCTGATAGCTGTGCGTGGCGCCCAGCGGTGGCTTGGCCGGCCAAGCAGCATCCAAATTGGTGGCCATCTCGTTGAAGTTATAGACTCCGTCGCGCTGCAGCTCCATGGGCTTGGGCATCAGGTTGGGCTGGAAGTCGCCGGGCGACATATTCTGCGAGCCGGCGAAGTCCGGGAAGTCACGATGGCCCTGCTCCAGATCCTTGACAACACCCGCATCCGAGTCGGAGGTGGCGTAATTCTGCTTGGGCATCTCATTAATACTCACGCCCGCGGCTAGCTGCTGGCTCTGCAGCTGGTACATGGCCTGGTTGAAGCTGGCCTGATGCTGTTGCTGCTGCTGCGGCGACATGGGCGGTGAGCTGGAGGCGTGGCTGCTTGGTATACGCGTTTGCTGCGGCCGGATGCGTTGTGCCGGCGGCGTGGGCGTCGTATACATGCCCGTGCCGGAACTATCCGACGGCGTCGGTGGCTCGCCCTTGCTGCAGGCAATCGAACAATAGATGGCGCCACGACGCGGCAGAAACGCGCGACCCAGCAGCGAGCAGCGACAGGTGTTGCACGAGAAGCACTCGTCGGTGGCATGCCAGTGCTGGCCGTCGTGGCTCATCTGACCTTGATCGACGCCAATCGCCTCGCCGCAGTAGTCACAGTACTCGGCGAACATTGCGTCAAAGCAGAGCAGACAGTACGGCTTACCCTCCCGCATGATGTAGCGCTGGCCGCCCAGCTGCTTGTCGCACTCGTGGCAGGCGAAATGATTCATGTGCCAGGCACGCCCCTCCGCCTCGGTGCACTCATCCGCCAGGATAATCTGCGAAAAGTTTCGTTGCTGTTGAGCGACAAAAAGTTTTGCCACAGAGGGAGACTTACCTCGTCGCAGGCTGAGCAGCGCGGCTTCAGCGTCTCGGCATGGTGGCGGCCACAATACATGCGGCCATCGCGATGGAAATAGATGAGATCCACGAGCAGCTCGCGGCAAATGCAGCACGTAAAGCAGCCCGGGTGCCAGCTGGCGTTGGGGCCGAGGCGCGTGGCAAAGACCGCAATGTCGCCAGTGGATATCAGCTCGTCGCACTGCCAAAGGCAATTGTTATGAAAGTTTCTGCCCAAGAGGTGGGGCAACTAGTTGCTAGATACTTACGCCATCGCACGGACGTGCGCTCATCAGCTGTCGCACGTTGCCGCGTCCAAGTGCATCGCGTTTGCGCTGAGTGGAGAACAGACGCAGCTCCTTGCGCTCCTCATCCGTCAGTGAGTGACAGTAACGAACCTGCAACGACAGAAGAACCGTTTCTTAAGACAGACAGACAGCAGACAGAGAGACAGAGCCAGAGAGACAGCCAAATCATATGTTCAAGTTGTTCTCGCTGCTCTCGCTGTTCTCGTGGGCTGGCTGAGGCGATCTTTCCAAGAAGTCAACTATGGGGCGCAGATTGTTTGTCTGCCTGCTCCAACTCAAAGTCGAGTGGCCTGTGGGCAGGGCAGACAACCGCAGACAGCGAACGGTAGCCAAGGCTGCCCATCAACTGGGCTAGCCCCCAGCCTGCTGCTCTTACGCTGACTCCGACTCTGACTCTGACTCTTACTCTGACTCCTTGCGGTCAACGTCTCGTTTGTGTTGTATGCAAATTTTTTGTCGGGCTGCCTCTTTTTTCTGTGGCTGCAGCAGCGCACAATTTGATTTGACTTTCGGCTTGGAATTTGGGCATTTGCCACACACAAACACAAACACACACACACACACACGCAGGTAGCTACGCACAGCCAGTGCCACAGTCTGGTCGGCAACTCGTTAACATGGCAACCCCTCAGTTAGTGGCAGTGGTTAAAAGTGGTAAATGCTAAAATGCTAAAATGGTAACTGATATGCCCCAGCTTACAGCTGTGGGAATCCGCTCAACCTAAGTTCTATATACTCTACAAAAATAAAGAGCTTTACCATGACATCATGTGGCCAAGGTATGCAAGGGAATATAATATCATATGTTTAGGATTTCCGTTGGCATATTGAAGGAAAATAATAATTTATTATTATATATATAATATAAATTTTTGAAAATTTATATGGAATATTTTGTGTCTAGCTTTAACAATTTCGTTTGGCATATAGACAAATAAATTATTTTAAAACCAAAGAATATTATTCATCAATCTTAGAAGATTTATTTGACATATTTTCACTTCCTTTTCTATAGGAAAAATTTAACTATGGCGTTATGCAAGCTTCAAAAATAATAAAATATTAAAACAAAAAATTAAAAGCAAAAAATAAAAATACCTAAGTGGATCTATTCAGAGCTTATCCTAGCAGCTTACCTTATCAAAATTTCACACCTATCTTCCTAAGTATTACAAACTAAATAAATTCTTCTACAGCTCAGCCTTTTTTGTTTTATTTCTCTCAACATTCCACCATTATCAGCATAGAGTATTCAGCTATCGTATAAAGTCCAACTTAGTTTTTTAGCCCATCGTTTTTGTTTATTTTTGTCGTAGTTTTGTGGTTTTTCGCCAGGGCTGTCCGGTTCAGTTAGTTGCACTTGTTTCCTTGATTAATTAAAAGGCACAGGCACAGCAACGGCAACAATTTAGGGACTGGGCCTAGCTATGTGTGGGAAAAATAGTTGGCATTCGATGACTTCGATGGCTGTTTTGGTCGTAATTCGAGCTGTCGCTGCGAGGACACGAGGCCATTCAATCACGATAAAATGCGCACACATTTGAATAAATACCACGAAATTGACAGTTTCACTAGCCAGAGTCACCCCAGGGATATATATGCCAGAGACTCACCTCGTTATCATGCGGCGGCAGTTGATGCAGCAATTGTCGCACACGATACTGCTCGCCGGGACTGTTGACGTATGGCACTTTGTCGTCGGGTATTTGCGAGAAGTACAAGCGAACCTGGAAGAGGAGAGAGAGAGAGAGAGAGAGGGAGAGTTAGTCAATTGCAAGCTCTGCAGAGATCACACACTAAATTCTAAGCTAAGTGCATGCAGAAAGGGCTTTAAGCTAAGCTTCAACGGTTCAGCATTATCATCATCATCCTCAACATCATCATGAGGTTTGGAGGCCTGTCAAATGGCGCACAGCAGGTTGCTTGGCTGGCTAGAAGATTTTCTCCTTTTGATTTTATTACGTTGATTTGGCCATTTTGGCCAGGTTGAAAGGTGCGCAACGTGCTGCCACGGTCAACTTCTAAGCCTCAGTTGCAATCGGCTGCTCAGTTTATTGGCCACGTTTTTTCTCTGTTACTTTTCTCTCAGTCTTTAAGCATGCGATCTGCCGGCAAATGACCACAGACTGAGCCAACGGCCCGCCAACCAGCCAACTGGCCTGCGTGATAGACAGACGGACGGACGGAGAGACGGACGAGCGAACGAACGGCGGACTGTCCGACTGACTGAGTGACTGACAGACAGACATGGCTTATGCTGCGTCAACGTAAATGGCTGTAAATAAATTTTCAATTCTGTTTGTAGCGTTTGCCAAAAATACAATATACCAATGCCAATGTCAGCTGGGTGACCATATATATGAACGACTCAGAGATACCCTGTAGTTAAGCTTAAACTCAAGCTCTCATCGCCCTTAATCTCTTTGCTAAGTCTAATAATATTGATCTCTATTTTTATTTATTTTTTTAATTTAGAAAAATATTTTTTTCAGCAGAATATCTATATGCTATCTAACCATTTGAGTCTGAGCTACATCAATATTATTTTTATATTATAAGCCTTTTCATAACTGACTAAAATCTGAGCTGCCTTAGCTATAGTATGAAAGAGTTAAGATATTTGAAAAATTTTATCCCTAACAGTAAAGAACTTAAAGTTCTCTAAGAACTGGTAAATTCTTAACTAAGAATTCTCCTAATATAATCAATATTCTTATTCGAAACGGAGGAAATGATATTTCCTTAAATTATTTTTTAATCTACCCTCTTTCACGCATACCCCGCTTACAGGGTATTTAAACATCTGCCTGCTCGACATGTGATAGGCGGTGTCAGTTTGAGCGGGATTAACGCGACTCTATGCATTCGGAATGGCCACTCGGTCTCCATCAGCATGTCAAAGTCTCTTGGGCAGGGTCTAGACCCAGCTAGGTCCAGCCCGCAGCCTGCGCTATCTGTCACTGGTCTAGGTTACAAAAAAAAAAAATGACCCTAAAAAATGGTTAGTAGTGCGCTTCTGGGCGCCGCGGTCGCTGGCAAAGATTGCGCAAGATTTATTTGGCATTGGCGCATATTTTACGCAAATAATTTATGTGGCGTTAAAGGCAGCAAAAAAAAAAAAAGAAATAATTGAAAAAAAATCATTGAAATGCAATTTTTTGCCGCTTTTTGGCCATTGAATCGGCCATAAAAGTCGCTTTGAGAAATGGCTAACAAGTCGAAACAGCTGCGAGTGGGCCGCAGCAGTTGGAGTTTCATTAGCACAATCTAATTTTCAATATGCTGCGACAGCTGGGGCTGGCCCACACGCTGAGGGTTGTCAGAGTCCAGGCTCGATTGCAGCTGGAAGATGAGAGATGCGCGCTGCATTCCGCTATCGGCGCGTCGTCTGACTGATTTATGGCCTGCTGACGAACAGCTCGGGCTCCACTATTTTAGTGACAAAATCACGCACAATAAGCCAAGCCAAGTCTAGGCCAGTCGAGGCTAGTGGAGCCAGTCGAGTCACGCAGCTTATCTGCGCACACAAATCACTGATCTAGGCACTGCGAACTCACCTGATCCGGTCGCAGGCCGGGCGGCACCCAGGTATACTCCTCCAGCGCACAGCCGCTGTCATCGTCCGAGTGCGATTGCCGTTGCATGTCCTGCATGTGCGGACCGGCTAGGAAGGGCGCATGCGCTGCCGCCGCCGCTGCTGCTGCCGGCGAGGAGCTTGAGTTGACCGCCGGATGATGCAGTAGTGAAGGCGGCGATGGCGTCGACAGCGCCGGGGACAGCTGATGATGATGCTGCTGATGATGTTGTTGCTGCTGCTGCTGCTGTTGTTGTTGTTGTTGTTGCTGCTGGTGAGCATTCGTATACTTGGCCTGGGCAACAGTTGGCGGCAACATTGGCAGCTGTTGGTGATGCGGCGGCAAGTATTGCTGATGCCGCTGCAACGGCAGCGGCGATGTGGGCAACATGCCCGCATTCTGCGCCGCATACAAAGCGCTCGCCGATGAGCTGCTGGGCAGGCCAACAAGTGTGCTCAGAGGCCCTGATGCCTGGCTGGGCGAGAAGTGGCGCGGCAACGTAGGTATCTTCTGCAGATAGGAGATCTGCGTCAGCGGCGTGCGACTTATGGGCCTGCAAGGAGAGAGAGAGAGAGAGAGAGAGAGGGAGAATTTAGTTATTGGCATTTTTGTGGCGTGGCGAAATTCAAACTCAATTAAAATATTTTCACATCACATTACATGGCGGGTTAAAGGTTTTGCTATCCGCTGGGAAATTGTGGTAAATTTAAAATTTAACAGCCAAAGCCGAATCATATTTTAAATGAATTATGAAACCGCAAAACAATGTGATTTCCTTTGTAATTCGCGGCTTTCATAATATATATATATATAACCACATATATATATTTAATTTATATATTTTTTCAATTTATACAAGCTGTCAATTTTAGTTTGTTTTATTTTATGCGACGCCATAAAAAAAGACTTTGGTTTTTTACTGTAACTGCGCATCAAAATACGCTTCGCAGCGCTTACACAAACAAATCGACGGCTCTGCTTGTTTTTGCCATTGTCGTATAGATATATACATATATATAAATATATAGAGTGAGATATATGTGTGTATTTGTATGTTTTGCTGTTGTCTGCTTTCCGGGCCCTTGGGCTGTCGCTGTCGCTGTTTGTCATTTTGTTGTACTGCTGACATTGTTATCCTAGCTGCGCCCCCAAAAAAATGCCCTGCAAGCAACTGTCGAGGGACTTCTGACTATCTGTATGCATGTGTATGTGTGTGTGTATTATAGTAGTAGTCGTATTAGCAATCGTGAGCTTTAAAATGCTTTGATCGCTAAAGCACATTGATCAAACCTGACTTTTATTAATCTTTAAGCTGATAAATACGAGCAATATTATTATTAGAGGTTTGTAGATGGGATAAAAATATTAGAAAATTTAATTTAATTTAATTTATTTTAAAAACTTTTAAAAATTACTTTTTTTAATTTTTAAAATTATTTTGAGTCCAGAAAATTTCTTAATTTTCAATAATAAAAACCACAAAAATACTTCTCAATTATTTCTAAAAAATAAAATTCTTGAGCTTCCAAAAGAATCTACAATTTCTATTGTAGAGGACTCAAATGCTCGCCGTATATCAACCGCAGCACGCACCATTTTATGCCAATTGTTGTTGCTGTTGTATCTATCAAAGGATAACTGTGCATTGTCTGCGCATATATAACTGTAGCATTGACTTGCTCCTGGCCAAACGTTTTCCTGATGGGCGTAACCAACTGGGATATATATATATGTATGTTCACGAGTATTTGTCTACGTATGTGTGTGTGTGGCCATGCGGGCGTTTTATCAAAACAATGTGGCCGCCCTTTTGTTGTTTTTTTTTATATATATTTTTTTTATTTTTGCGGGCCCGGATGATTTAACCAGGCGAATTCATTCTTTTTGTTCCAGCATCCGCAGCCGCATCCACATCCGCATCCGCTTTGGCGATTGCAATTTCATTTCTAGTTCGCTGACTACGCGCGCAGTTGCTGATGTGTCAATATATTGTGGAAGGTGGTGCCAGTGGTGCGCTGCGCTGCGCTGTGCTCTGCCGTTGGGCCATTGCGGTTTGCCCCGCAAATTAATTGCGCAGATTTTTCGACTTTGGCGGCTACTAAAACTGGCTAAAATGTAGTTTTGCCCCATTGTTTTATGGAGCGTCGACATTTGCATTTTAAAGCGCAAAACGCTGTCGGGTAGAGAAGGCTGTAAAGAATGCGTTGGATTGCATTGCATTGGATTGGATTGGATTAGCGTGGGATGGCCAAAAAGGGGAACCACTGCACGTGCAGTCGCCGTCGTCGTTGCTGCCGCCGTCGCCGTCGCAGTCACAGCTGGAGACAGATGCCAACGGCGAGCAGACAAAAGTGTTGGCTGCTGTCAAATCAGCCGCATTCAAACTCAAATTACAAGCCAAACAAACGGGCTGGGGGAACCCAAGAGCTGGGACTCGAAATGCAGCAGACACGGCAACTGGGAACCTGGCTGCGCCTGGCACTGCGCTGGAAATACAAATGAAAAGCGAAGCGAATGCCAAAACTGTGCCTAAACAACAAATTTGTTGCTGCAGCCCGGGAAAATGAGAGGAGGCTGCAGCTGGCTGCCCAGGAGTCGTAGTCGGAGTTGGAGCTGGAAGTCTGTTGAATTTATTGTGCGGTCAGTTGGCAGTTGTGCTGTTGTGCTGTTGGCGACCTGCATTTCTTTTCATTTGCGCGCCACATTTTTGCAAATTGCAAATTTATTGTTGACTGTGCGGCGAATTGCGTAAAATTGGCCAAAAGCAATTGTGGCCAAGATTCAATTTGTAGTCGCTCGCTGCTGGCTGTATTAAGCCATTAAAGCAGCCGCAACTGGCTGCTAGATGAAAATGGAAAGTGCCTTACGCACGAAATTTGCGTGCCTTGCAACATTGTTGCCAGCAACATGTTGCCAAACGGGCTCATTTGTTGCTATAAAACGCAACGTTTTTTTATTATGTCGCAAACCCTTGAGGCATGCCTTGCGCTTCTGCTTGTGTATAATAAATGCGGGCAGACTCTGGCCTGCGGGCAGCTGTTGCCAATATTTGTATTTGCATTGCCAAAGCATAAACTTGAAGCAGAAGAAGCAGCACCAGCAGCAGCAGCAACAGTTGAAAGGGTTCACTTTGGCAGTCGTTGAACCAAAAAAAATGAAAGAAGACCAAAAACTGGTTTTTCCCACTTGGTTGTGCTACCTCCACTGCTGCTTTAACTCTAGGCTCATGCTTTCGCGCCCTAAAACTAGTTCAAAGCGTTGCCATTGATAAACCGCACCACCTCCTCGCCACGCCACGCCTCACCTCGCCTCGCCTCTGCTGCCATTGCCCATTGCAGCTGCACGACCATGTCAAGTGGTGGCAACATCAGCTTAAGCACTCCCCATATCCATTATATACATATATATATACCTATATAAATGCATATATATATATTTATACGATTTAAGTTTTGCGTCTATACTATATTTAGCTGGGCCGCTTATCTGGCGGCTGGAATCTAAATGAATGATCATTATATACGCCACAGCGAACGCGTTGACAAATTGCAAAGACGTACGTCTCAATGGCTGCCCCCAGATCTGAGCCATGGCCAACAGCCGCAGCAACAATTGGTTGAGCGGTTAGCTATGCCCACAAATTTGGGTTAATGCTGTTGGAGGCGAAAGTTTCCACACGCTAGTTTTCCATAGCTCAATTTTTCTTCTTTATCGCCCCCACCGCTGGACAGGTGGTCCCTTAAATGTCGTCTCTGGAATTTGACCAGTGAGACTTGTTTAGTAAGTTTTACGATGTCGACAACAACAGCAACAACAACAACAGCAACAATTATTGTCCAGTTGTTCCTTTGCGACTCCTGCGAACGGCAGCGTCTGCTGCGTTTTATTGTTTTACAGCTGCAGGCAAAGTAAGAGGAAGTTCGAATAGGCAATAGCCAACTACGAAATGCCCTGTTTTTGTTAGGTACTTAAAATTTAATGATAACGGTATAGCACATTTCAGTAGTATATGGAAGTATTTGGCTATATATGGAATATTTATATATATATATATATATATATATATATATATATATATATATAAGTCGTATATATATGTTAAATATAAAAATGTACTTATGAATCTTGAACTAATTTTTCACAGACAAATTTTATAGATATATTAACATTCCTATTGCATAAAATCAAATTCTCTATGACAAACTAAAAGAGATCGCTATATAGAAACTACATATAAATAAAATATATAATAAATAATATAACGTATAACAATAATTTAAAAAATATATATATATATATATATATTTTTAAATATACATAAATATAAATTTAAAGAAATTTTAACAAATGTATTTATGATTTGTGTAAAATATACGTAAATATAAATATAAAAAAATATTAAATTTGTATATTATTTTTTATATTTTTTATATATATATTACATATCTTAGAGAAATAACTTAAAAATTATATAAAATAATATAACTTATTTCTATAATTTTCTATTTAATTTTTTAATAAATTTAAGTTTTTATTATATTACAATATTACATTATTACAAATGAGTCTCAGTAAAAGAGGTGCAAAATCATACTTAAAACTCAATCTGAATAAGAGTTGTGCTTCAACAATAATTCTATTATAATTTATAGCTTATAGAGAACTAATAGAGTAGAAAGTTTCAGCTTGTTTTCTAGAATGACATCTAATTATAAATACAATTAGATATATAAGGCAAAGCACACCCAACAGCAGAGAGTAACTAGGATATGCACACACACGTCTAACTACAACAAGAACTAACTACAATACAACGAGAGAGCTTTATTAAAACCCATGCAGTGCGCTCACAACTAGTGCGATTGTCATAAACGATTTTTGAATTGTCAATAAAAATTGTCGTAAAGTTTATGGCAAACATGGAAGGAACACACGTAGCACAGCTTCATCTAAGCCCCCGGTGAACCAACCAGTCGCCGCTGCCGTTGCCGCTGCCGTTGCCGCTTCTCCGGCTCCGTTTGTCTCTGCATTGTGTCTGGCTCCAACTACACACAGCCTCCCAGCTACAGTCGCTGTCAACATGACATTTGGCGTGTTGACATTTTTATTGACTTTGGCAGCGAGTCGTACCCAGACTCGTACCGCTCCATGGCTGGTAAAAATTCCAGCTCGTTGCTCAGTTTTTTTTTTATCTTCTTTTTTTTTTTGCTGCAGCTAAAAGTTGATTAAGAATGTCTGCCGCAGTCAGCGTGAGCCCATGCTGGGGCCCATTCTTTGACTGCGTGTGGCCATTGCATTTATTGCGCATACGCCAAGTGGCACTAATTGCGCACGGAGTGTTGAAGGGGGGGAGAGGCAGATAGAGAGAAATCAATTAAATGACTAACTGTAAATGAAAGGCAGCTGTTAATTTGTATGTTCAATTTAGAAAGTCGCGCATAAGCAAAATAATTGCATAATTCTTGCAGATCACAACGCGAATTTTCACACCAGCAACCATCGATGCAAAGTGCTTCGGGGGGCAGGCGGGGCGTGGCTAGCTCCCAGGCAGGCAGAGAACAAATTGTTTGCTTATCTTTCGGTAACAAAGCTGATGACCAATTAATGTTGCTGTTGCTGTTGCAGTTGCAGTTGATGGTGTTGCTGTTGTTGGTGTTGCTGTTCTTGTTGTCGCCACAACATTTGCAGCAGGCGGCAAAAATGTTGCTGCAACATTTCGCTTTGGCTTTTAGCTTTTCACTTTGGCTGTGGCTCTGCTCTGCTAACGGCAACGAAAATTGTTTTGTGAGCGTGCAAATTTTCACAGCTGCTGCAACAGCAACAACTATGCCAGCAATTTGTGTGCGCCAGTGTGTGTGTGTGTGTGTGTGTGATGTTGAGCGGCAAACATCGAAGCAAAGATGCCACAACACTTCAACCACCAACAGCAACAACAACTGCAACGATCTTCGTCTGCGGCCCAGTGAAGTGTTAGCTGGAAACAAAAGCAGGTTTCAGAACTCTCTGTCGGAAAATGCAAGGAAACATTGCACTCAGAGCTGCACTTAGCTCAACTGGCAACCGACGCTGACGCCGCTGCTGCTGCTGTTGTTGCTGCTGAAAAATTGCATCATCAATGCAAATTTGGCGCGCTAAATGCTTGTCGAAAGAGAAAGAGAGAGAGGCAGAGAGGGACTGCGGCAGCTGAGGACTGAGCCATTGCTGCTGACATAACGGCCAATAATGTTGACTATGGTAATTGATTGGACGCGTTAGTTTGTTGTTGCTGCTGCTCTTGGCTAGCTTCTAATTAATTTTTAACTCGCAGTAAATTCATCACAAAATTGAAATGCATTTGTTTCGGGTCGCCCACTGATTGAATATAGCCCGAGTTCTAGCAGAGTCGCTCTCCAACGAGCCCACGGCTAGCCAGCAGCAGCAGCAGCAGCAGCAGCCTCACAGCAACCATCGGCAACGCCAATGGTCTATGAACTTGTTTTTGTTTTCTTCTCAGCTCTTCCTCTCCTCTCCTTCTCTCTCTTTCTCTATCGTTCTCTCTGTCGTTGCTTTTAATTGAAGCCGTGTCTTTGCTTTTTATGCTTTTTGTTCGACTCGTGTTCCTCTTCATATCGTCTTCATATTTCTTCAGCCTTTTTTCTTTGTGTTTGGGGCTATTATAAATTATGCGGCTGCTTCGATTTTCATTTTGATACATCCATGCTTCCTCAGTGCGTGGTGATTATGCTCAATTTTGTTTTTGACCATAATTACTGGCTGGCCAGCCATTCGGGCCATCCATTTGTGTATCCGTTAGCTTTTAACATTTCGTTGCGGCTCATCTTAAATTTTTAAATAATTTTTTTCTTTTTTTGGTTTTATTTTTGTTTTTGTGTTTGCTAAACAAATTGGCATTGATTAATATTTGTTTCACCTTTGCCACTCGACGCAGTCAAGTTCAATTGAATACATCAGAGTCGAGACATAAGCACATAATGCTTAGGATAAATGTTTAACCTATCATCGCATTGTATTTGCGGACCTTGGCCGGAGGGCATCCCTCTTTGAGTGTTTTGATTGAATGTTGATTATGATGGGAAAACGACCGCTTGAAGGTCATTTTGGAGTAGTTAACAATCGAATAGTGAGCCATTAAATATGTATTAAGAGCAGGTTAAGCCACCTCTTAACGGCCGATCGATCACATTCTACCAGAGCCGCACTTCAGCTAATTTGATTTCTCTAATCTCAATGGCATTCAAATTGCAACAGCTCCATTTAGATATGCATTTCAAGCATTGAAAGCTATTTGGATATTTCACACCTAAGGCCCACATTCGAGCCACATAAATCATTTGATTAAAGCCTTGGCACCTGTCTGAGCCGAGAGCCATAAAGCCCCACCGCAATTATAAATGACATTTGCCGACGCTAAACATGTTGGGGGAAGAGGGAGAGGATTGAGGATGATTTATGTGCGAGGCTCCTTAACAAAACTGTTCACAAATTAACCGTAATATGATTTACAGAAAGCCGCTTTGCTGCCGCGGTTTATTTCCCAGAGTGCAAGTTGCCTGCCTTTGATTTATGGTCAACTGCAATCGGAATCTAATTTCTTGGCCATTAACAAAACCAAAGCAGTGCATGCAGTAGGAGAGCACTAAACACAGATGGGAGGAGCGAGAGCAGCAGTAGGAGCTGCTGCCTACGCAGTCGGCGCAGCATGTTGGCTGCTGCGTCTTTTGAAATCGAACTCCAACCGAGCAGCATCGTGTCTGCATTTGGGTTTCCGACTAGTTCTTCTGCTGCAAATGCTTGTTTCCCCAGTTGGCTGCGACATGACGACAACTGGTTCAAAATTAAGCGACGAAACTTTTGGCAAATGTTGACAAAGTCAAACGGTAACTGCACACAACAGCTGAACTTGGCCCGGCTAACTGTTCTCCGGCATGTTGACAACCTCTAGCCAGGCCAAAACATGGCACATAATTAGCTGCTAATTGCTTTTCATTATGAGTGCATGACAGTCAATAATCTATGCAATTGATGGCCACTGATAAACACCCAGGATGGGCCATGATAAGCAGTTAAAGACAGACAGAGGCGGAGTGCCTAATGGCCAGGTCATAACTGTTATGCTAGGCAACAACTGGATAAGGTTTGTCATACATAATTACTTTGCATATATCTGTCAACAGGACTTTTTTTTGCAGTTATTTATTCATGTCATGCAGGCAGAAGTTAGCCAGGCTTAGAAAAGTTTGCTCCAGACACTATATTTCATGTAGAGACTATTTATCTGCGTGCATATTTATGGATTGAGCTCACTGGAACTCAAACCAGCAGATTAATTATTTAATTTATTTATTAATAATTTAATTTATTTATTTATTACTATTATATATACCGCTATTACATCTATTTGCTTATTGATATAAAATCAGATTGCAAATAAAAATAATAAAATAAAAAAAAAAAACATTATTTACTATTATTATTTATATCCCTTATTTCTTTTTTCATCATCTCTTTCGCTTCCCACATTAATTCCGCTAAAGATAGATTTTATTTCTATTTCTTCTCTTTTGAAATTTCCATTCCGCATAATCTTTCTCGACTCTGGCCAACACATAACAGTTTCAACAGTTTCGTTTCGTAATAGCCTCTGCCCATGTTCAGTAGGAAACATTAAAGCCCGATCGTAATAGCTGTGCTTCGCTCCTCTGCCTGCTGTGTGTGCGTATTGAACTGGTCGAGTCGCTCTGTTCTCGATAAGGTCTACATAATATCAAATGCACACAAACAATGATAATGCGCAACGTGTCGTCGTGTTGCCGGCCCCAAAAACGCTTATCATGATTAGAAATGAACGCCGTTGGCTTGCCACTTGCCACTAGCCACTGGCCACTGGAAAACCAGAAAAGCCTGGCCACCAACTTGGGCTGGCAAGTTCAACAGCTAACGAGGCAGGAATGCAAAGAGTGTTAATGCAACAACCAGCTCCCTAGCTGGCCCCATCCCTCGCTCCAGCTGTCTCCCTCGCACTGCCCAAGTGCCGCAGCGAGTGGCATGCAGGCAATTTAAATGCAAAGGCTCGCCAAAGTGAAGCTGTCAATGAAAATTACGCGCTGGTTTTTTTTTTCTTTTTTTTTTTATTTTACTCATTTTCATTGCCTGAGCTACTGGCTCCGGTTATCGGGCAATAAATTTATAGGCTGCATGTTGTGCGTGTGTATGCGCTAAATGTTTAATTAATTAGTGAGAGAAATGCATTAAGTGATTTGTTGCCGCATGCCTTACTCTTAAGCAACAAACAGACAGAGAGAGAGAGAGAGAGAGAGAGAGAGAGAAAGAGAAGAGAAATATGTGTAACAATGAGTTATTTGAGCGCGGCGCATGTCATTCAGCTGTCAACTTTTGGCAACAAAAGGCGGCCAAACCGATCTGCATAATGCCAAAATACGCACTTCATCTCATGGTCTGCTACAGTATGAGTGTGTGTGTGTGTGTATATATATATATATGGGTGTGTGTGTATCATAAAAAATATCCATGACCAATTGGCTAACGTGGGCGCAGACATGTTGAAGCTAAACAAAATGTATCATGAGTTGGCAGAATGGCAGGAATTCTGTGAGCGCGGCTAGAGATGACAGCGTGACACGATCGAGCAACAAATATAACTTCAGGTCAGAAAATTAAGAAATATGAGTTTATGAGATGAGCTAGAGCAAGAAAGTGAGACAGAGAAGATAAGGCATGAGAAAATATTATTGTACATTAAAATATATATTTTACATATAAATATATATATATTTTTTTTTTTTTTTTGGAGAGTGACAGATCTATCTATGACAGCTTCACATTTCTGAAGATACAATTTTGTGAATTCACTTTTCTAAAAGATTTCTAATATCTCATGTTCTCAGTGCGTCTCTCACGCACTCAGCTCTTCGATTTCAATTTCTTTTGGAACACTCGGATATCTGGCAATCGGACATGCCCCAAGTGATTTGCGTTTGGACACTTTGACAGCTGCTTAAGCGCTTAAGAAATGCGTCGAAACGCGTGGAAGGGCAACTTAAGCTTATGGCCATTATCGCGGCTCCGAAATCACGCTTTAACGAATACACAATTAATATGCGACGCAATTGTTGTGTAAGATACAAAAACATTTATATATATAAATATATACACGGGCCTGCCAAGTAATTAGCATGGCAAGCATGCGCGCCAGAAAGAGACAGAAAGAGTTTAAGCGTTTATTTCTTGGAGGAACAAACAACATGACTTTAATAGCCTGCCTTATTTTCACAGGGACAAAATCATATTTTATCGTTTTGCATAAATAAATCAAGAGGCGGCTCACTTGTTGTGCTGCTCTCTCGCAGTTGACTGGCGCCGTCTGCCACGGTCTGCCTCTCAGTCGGAGTCGGAGTTGGAGTCGAAGTCTCCAGCTTTGCAAATGGCACTTGGCAGGCAACTGTTTGGCAAACTGGCCAATTGTCTGGCTGGCTGTTGCCAGTTGCATGCACTCGCAAGATTTGTTGCATTTTGTTTTTGTAATTAAGTTGCATCTGCGGCACAGCAACGCAGCAACAGAGCAACAGCAATGCCTCAGTAACGCCCAAAACTCATTTGTCAGGCGCTTTTGGCTCAAATGGCAAATGTGCCAGTGGATCTTGGCTTAAACAACAGTTGCTGTTGCCGCTCGCTGCTGTTGCCCAAGTGCCCTTAATGGCTTTCTTAATTAAAAACAAAATCAATACAAGCTTGTCTCACTGGCAGGCGTTTAAGTGTTTGCCCTGACAAATAGCCGCCTCGCTCTTAACCATTGTTTATGCATAGCCATCTACATGGAAATTTTATGTCTTACAACAACTAACATTGACAATGGCAATGCCACAGATTTATGTTTGAGCCATCTATCACAAAATGCCAAAACTATTTATAGAAATTATTCTGTTGGCTTTCCTTTTGTCTTATTCTAAGCGTTAGTGCATGCGGTCATAACTTCTGTTGTCCAAATGAGCTGAATAAACAAATAGTCAAGGTTTGAGCTCCGAGTGTGAATACAACTGAGACACATGTCTAGAGCCTTGAGTGACGTGTAGATAGACAACTTTGATTTTTAGCCAAGACAATGTGTAGACAATGATATTTAATTTTATATACTAGACTTGAGACTTGAACCCGGATTTTTATTGTTTTTTATTTTTAATTTTTCATATGTCTTTTTTCTGGCAATATTGCAACATTAGGTTTGTTTGCTTATGCATTAATAGTCACGAATTTGTGTGTATTTGAGAATATTTAAATAGATCTAGGCTTTCTCAATTGCCTAAGCCAGAAAAGCTTTCTTCTTTTTTACATTTACTATTTAAGATAGACAATAATAATAATACAAAATATTTTGGACATTAGGAGAGCAAAAGAGAGAGAAACGGAGACTCCAACTGAACCCTGATCTGCAGAAAACTAATTATATTACAAATTGTAAATATTATATTTTAATGAATATATTTGTAAATTAATTAAAAATATATTTATATATTAATTTGAATATATTTTCAATTTTATATATATGTTTAAAATAAATAACTTTTAATTTTTTTTATATATTTTTAAGATCTATCAATACATTATTAATACATAACTTTTAATTTTTTTTTTATATTTTTAAAATCTATCAATACATGAAGAACTCTAAAGAGTTTCAGCTAATTGAGCCATTCTCCTTAAATTCTCCTCCCATCGTGTTTCTCATTAAGCAAATGCTTAAGCACTTTACACATTGCCTTTTAGCTAATTAAGTTTCGAGCATGAGAGAGACATTAGAATTGTCATTAGAACAAAAAAAAAAAAAAAACAACAAAAAAAGAAGAAGGAAACTACATGCACAGTTGTCGTAAAGAGTCTGAGTAGTCATTTAAGCCCTGCTTAGCCAACTATATAGCCGATAGTTTATGTGGCGAGAGCAGCCAAAGTCAAGTAAAGCTCGAGATTTATGCAACTGTCGATAGTAGTTAAGATTGAATTGAATGCTTAGACACGAGCTGAGCACAACTACGAGTGGCTCAACTGGAGTGAGGAGTGGGGAGTAGACTCGACTGGACTGCTCACAGATTCAGGTAAAACCTGCAGCTATTAAGGCGACGGCCAACTGGAGATGGCCATTCGGAGTTGGAGTTAGCGAGTTCAGCTTAAATGATTGCCGGGCAATTTTTTAATAACTTCATTAAGAGTCGTGAAAAGTTGCAATTAAAATGTGCAGTATATATCAGTGGGTGCATTAACAGATGAAATGGGAGAGAGACAGAGAGTGAGAGAGAGTGAGATCGAGTTTGATACAAACTGGCTGCGGGGCTAATTCGCTTGACTCGCGTGTGGCAAATGGCAGCTACTGAATTCTCAAACTGAAATTCCTTTGGCTGTCGTTTTTTTGTTTTGGTCTTTACAGTAATTTCTTTTTAGCTGCCGGCTATTGGCTGCGGCGTCTGTTATTATTATTAATTATGCTTTGCGAGTGCGTTCTAAGTTCAGCTCGTTTCCATGGGCTGGCTGGCGGGCTTTTCCTGTTGTCAGCCCATTTGAAATGCATTGATTAGACCCATTGCCTTTGCCTCGAATGTAAAGGCAGCAGCTAATTGAGTTGTGTTTTTGTTCTTGTTGTTGTTGCTGCTGTTGTCTGCTTCTGTTTGGCTGCTTTGCCACATTCCGTTTTGCTAAGCCTTTGGGCAAGTTCGTTGCCTAAGTCTTTTGTTTTGCGCATGCATTGTAAATCATAAGAAGCTGCTGCGCTTCAATAGCATAACAATATATGCAATATATTCGACTGCTCGACGGCCAAAACAGGCAATGTCATGACACTGCAGAACAATTGCATTTGGGCCCACTCTAATGCGCTTTGCCTGGCCCGCAGAGGGCAAGCAAGGCAGAGCAGCCAGCCAGCGCCCATATTTCATAAGCTGCGTGCTGCACAAACACAATAACTTAGGGCCACAATATTTGCATGGCATTATGCACAATCATGACATGAGCAGCAGCGGCGGCAGCAGCAGCAACTTTTGCTCATGTTTATGTAAAGCGAGCCGGGCCAGACAAAAGGCATTGGTAAATCACACTTTGGCAGTCGCTGTCGCTATGGCTGTCGCTGTTGCTGCCGGCAAATGCTGCGTATGCGTAACCCGAGCATGAGATGCCAATGCTGTTGTCGCTGTCGCTGTCGCTCAGTTGCTGCTGCTGAGTGAGTGATGCGCATGCGCACAGCAACAAGCGAAACCGGCCGGCCGCTCAGTCAGCCAAGCAAACAGCGCCCCAGCTCTCGCATTGGTTTCAATTTCAGCAGCAACACTGAGAACAAGTTGCTGTTGTTGTTGTTGTTGTTGTTGTGCGTTGCTGTTGCGTGCAGTTTTGCGGTTTTGTGCTGTGTACAGTGTGGTGTGCGCAGAGAACACGCAATGTGTGTTCATTGACTTCTGTTGCTGCCAACTTGCGCAACAAGTTGTTGACTGTCGCTGCTGCTGCCGGGTAATCAATCATTATTTGCACAGGGCACCACCAGCAGCAGCAGCAGCAGCAGCAGCAGCAGCAGCAATAGCAGCAACAGCAACGGCACCACCAACCAGCAACCACTTTGCAAAGTTATGCATTTAAATTGTCAGCGATATTGCATCTGACAAATGATCGAAGATCGGGGGGGCTAAAAGTTACTCACTCATTTGACTCCTGCTGTGCTGCTGCTCCTGCTGCTGGTGGATCCGTTTCAGTTGTGCCGACGACCGCTTCCGGTGGCTGAGCGCCGCTGCAGTTGGAGCTGTTGAGCTCATTGAAAGTGAAACTAATATCATGCGGATCCTTAAACGGCTTCATGCTGCGCGGCAAACTGCGTTGGCGCAGGCTCAAATTCAGAAATTTAAGATCACTGGCGGTGAGCGGCTGTAGCTCAGCTGCCTCCGTCGGCATCGCCGTTGCTGCTGCTGCATTGGTGCGTGCTGGTGGCGGCGGTGCAGCGCGCTGTTGCCTCTGCTTGGGTGGCAGCGCCGGCTTGGGCTCCTCCAGCAGCTCCTCCTCGGACTGTTCGATAATTTCCAACACCTGAGCGGTGCAGCTCGACTCCAGCTGCTGCTCCAGCTGGATGTTGTAGTACTTGGCTATGTGCTCGGTGGCATCCGTGCTGCTGTAGTGCTTGCCACGGATTAGATCGCCCAAGTGATCCGCGTCGATGCCGAACAAAAAGGGATCGTCCAGCACGGTTACCTTGGCATTGCGTTTAGTGGGCTCCTCTGGCGGCAACTGTTGCTGGTGCTGCTGTTGCTGCTGTTGGTCCTTATGCTTGGGCTCGCCCTTGACATGTGCACGCAGCGAGCGCAGCAGCTTTTTGCTGCGACGCGGCGTCGTTGTCGACGTTTCACATTTGGCGGGAAACAGCGGACGGCTGCTCGGGGCTGTTGCTGTTGTGTTTCTGTTGCGCTGCTGCTGTTGCTGCTGTAGTTGGTGGTTGCTGCTATCGCCCAGATCGATGCCATCGTCCGCATCTTCGCTGGCATCTAATTGCGCTGCGATAAAATCACAATCGCCAGTGCCAAAGCCAACCGTATCGTACTCATCGCCCCTCGCTCCCCTCAATTGGCAGTTGTTGCTGTTGCTGTTCCTGCTGGCATTGTCATTTTCATGATTAGCCTCGTTGGCGCTGTTGCCACTGGCCGCCAGTCTCTGGGCAGCCGCTTTGCTATAGAGCTGTCGATAATATTTCTGCTGGTCGCCATACAAGAAGCAGACGCGCCACCATTGTTTGCATGCCAGCAAATTGGCGGTACGTGGCACCACAGCCGGCTCCAAGCTGCCCGTCGCTGTGGCAGCATTCGATGTTGCTGTTGTTGCTGTTGCTGCTGCTGCTGACAGGCTGCTCATGTTGCTGTTGCTGCTTATTATTATTGTTCTGGGCTTGTAATTATTTTCCGTAGTTCATTGGCTCTTTTTTTACGTGCCCACTGCTTGTTAGCATTGACATTTTTTTTTTTTGGTTTTAAAATAAATTTTTCTTGTGTTGCACTGGAATTTATGTATATTTGAATATATTTATATATACATATTTTTTTTATTTTTATGGCTTTCTTTTTCGTTTGCGCTTTTTATTGTCTACATTGTCAGTTTGTACACTAATTGGTGGGAGCTGCACGATTGGCCACTTTCTCAGCTGAAAAGTAAAAATGAATTCAAAACTGATCGATCGATCGGCCTGGCGGCGGCTGCAGCGGCGGCGGCGGCTGCATATAATTTTCCTAGACTTTCCAAATGCCTCATTTCGTATGCAGCAGCAGAACAGAGTGGAGAACAAGAAAAAGTATCAAGAAAATCTAACACTTTCGAGTCTACAGCGAGATCGCATCTTGTGGCTGCCGCAACAACAACACACGGAAGCATTGGATCGATCGAGGCAGCAGTTGGGGCAAGCTAATCAAATTTGCGGACGCCGTTTACACATCGAATAATGATGGCTGCTGTTGCTCAGCAAATAGCAAAGCGTACACATTTACCATTAGACCAGCCTGGGCTGTGGGCTGCGGGCTGCGGGCTACGGGCTAGGAGGGCGGCTGTTAGTCACGCCTCTAATAAAGATAGCCAAGCAAAGCAGCAGAACTCAGCGCTAAGTGCTTCCAGCCAGGCAGTCAGTCTGCCGAGCGCTGATGCCCTTGTCAGATAATAATAACTTCATCTTCATCTTCATCATCATCAGCTGCAGCAGCAGCGACTGCCACTGCCACTGCAACTGCAACTGCAACTGCAGCCCCATAAGTTGCACCGTGGCGGCCACTTTGAGTGTTGGCCAAAGCCTTGGCAGCAATTGCAGCTTAGCAACTGTCAGCCACACTTGTGTGTGTGTGTGTGCGTGCATTAAGCCGCTTTGCGCTTAGTGCTCTTAGCCAAAGCCATCTCTTTCTAGCTTGAGGAAGGCGTTGCTCATGCGGCTAATGGATCCAGCTTATATTATTGGCATTATCTGGAAGTTATGAATGCAGCAGCTGCTGCTGCCCAAAGTGTGTGTAAGCTGTGCCTGAATACGATATTGAAAAAGTTTGACATTCAGCTGTCCATCAATAGAGCTGAACCGAAAAATGTATTCGGAAAAATTCCGTTCACCTGAACTTAAGAAATTTAAAGAATTCCATTCAATAGAATTTTTAAAAAGACTTGAATTCCACTGGCAAACCAAATAAAATATTTTAAGTTAAATTACAAAAATTTAATTATAGGATTTTGAAAAAAAAAAACTAATTTTTAAAAATATTTTTGTATGAAAAATTCCAAAAAATATTTGCAGAAATTAAAAAATAATTTTCAAAATAGATTAAATATTTGAGATATTCAATTAATAAAAATGAAAAAAATCGGATTTTTTTTTTTTTTAATTGTAGAAATTCCATTATGCAAAATTTCGAATATGTTAAAAACTTCCATTGATCAAAAATCGACACAGAGAACAGTTTGATTTAGCTTGTAAATTTTATGCATGACGAGATTAACAAGCAAAGAAAGACATTAAATTTGAACTAGTTTAGCTTCTTATGGCATCTCATATTTGAAATATACATATGCAAATCAACTATTTAGTTACAGCCTTATCTGAGGCATATCTTCCTTTGATCTTCTTAGCTGCTCCAGTTTTTATGCGAATTTTTAAAAATGACGTCTAAATGGCCATTCGTAATGCCTTCGGCTACGTCAACTTGAATCATAGTTAAGCCAAGTCAACTGCATGCGAGTTAACTGCCATGAAATGCACTTGGCATGGAGAGCAAACAAACACACCTGTACTTACATATGTACCTCTAGCTGGAGCTGTAAATGTAGCTGACATACGTGCACATAATTGAATTATAAAGAACAACTAGAGGAGAGCAAATGCAATCATAACTGGTCGCCGCCTACATAAACAAACCAGATAGTTGGCTGACTAGCTGGCATTTGGCTTCCGGTAAAAACTCTAAAGCTGAAGATGATTTCCAGCCAAACGGCAACAACAACAACTGCTGCAGTTGCCACAACAATGTTTCGCTGCACAAACAACAACCAAAGAGAAAAACCGCCGCACGCGATGTGAATGTGGGCAGTGCGATTCGCAGTTAGAAGCTTCCAGAGCTGCAGCTTCAACTCCAGCTCCAGCTCCAGCTCCAGCTTCAGCTCCAGCTGGAGCAGCAGCTGCGGGTGTGATTAGCTACGGCAAACCCGTTCCAAGTGCCAAAGAAATGCCGCACTTGGCCATCTTTCACATGTGCCACTAAAGCTTAGAGTCAGCTCCAACTCTCAACTCGGTTCAATTGCATGTGATTAAAACGCGATCACACAATAATCATAAAATGCAACAGCTCCGAGTCTAGGGCAGTGCACCAAATCCGAGCCGAAGCGCTGATACGCTTTAGCAAATAATTAAATAACTGAGTGAAGTGGGCGCAGCTTGGGAATGGATAGCTAATCAGAAAGAAGCCAGGGAATTTGGTAAGTGGAATTTAAATACCAAATGCATTAGTGGAGACACCGAGACGAGCAGGAAAGCAGAGAGAAGAGAGAGAGAGAAAGAGCAGGGGGAGTTGGCTTTGGATCAGATATAAATGCAACTGAGTAATTGCAATTTAAATATTATATTAATGATGCGATAGAAAGGCAAGTGGATGCGAGTTAATAAATCAGAGAGAAATTCATTTAGATGATTGCAATTTGTTTATCACAGTAATAAAGTGAGGAGAGAGCGAGGGAAAGAGCTGAGCATTTTCAATTTGATTATGAATATAATGAATATAAATAAAATTCGAGTAATGAATGAAATGAATATGATAAATATATAAATTTAAATAAAATAATAATACCAGATCGACATACTTCTAGATGATTTGTAAGTTTATAAAAGTTCAATTTAGTAGGAGAAAAAACTTAGAAGAAAGCCAATTCAAAAGAAACTTCAATGTTTATATTAACTGCCTTATCAGTAACAGCATTCCCGATTGAATTTCTTGGGCTGCATAGCTCCATAAGATTTCGATTCCTCGTTTCCTCCATGACTTCATACCACTGTTTCAGCTTCACACATCTACCAATTGTCAAGTCTCACACTCTCCCCAAGCCCATTATGCCTCCATACTTCCTTGATGACCACTTAAATGGAAATTAATTCTAAGCAAACGATGGCAAACAATCGTCAAGTCAATTGCTTCCTTTACCCTTTCGAATCATTTTCCAAAAATAACAAAATGAATAAGTTCCGCTGTAGACACGAACAACACTTCATTAGAGACAAAGCACATTTAGAAATTGTTAAACAAAAAAGCGCCAGCAGCTGAAATAATAATTAAATAAAAAATAATACGAAATATGGGTTATCCGGTATGAAAGTCTAGTCTGAATGTGTTACCAATTTAATGATACAGTTGCTATAGCCTAACCGGGCCTGAGCAACGAAACTGGAGTCGAGAAGTGTTGCAACAACAACGAGAGCAGACAAACAAAACAACAGCGAGCAAAAAAAGCCCAAGAGACTTGAGTATTTGCCGCACAGAGACTTCCGGCGATGCTGGCTGATGGGAAGCTGTGTGTGCGGCAAAGGGGTCGAGATCTTGCTGCAATTACCGTTAGTATTTATTGATACACAGGCACGGACATGTGTAAAGCGACGCCGATCGGTGTCGCGATAGTCAGCGCATAATTTATCAATAAAATACGATAGTTTATTGAATATCGACTTGACCCAATGGCCGAGACAACAGCAACAGTAACAGCAACAGCAACAGCTAATTGATTGGAATCGCTGATGCTGCAGGCCAAGTTTCTACTGTGCGCTGTT
Organism: Drosophila fulvimacula; assembly: GCA_035045555.1. Classification (NCBI taxonomy): domain Eukaryota; kingdom Metazoa; phylum Arthropoda; class Insecta; order Diptera; family Drosophilidae; genus Drosophila; species Drosophila fulvimacula. Next base: position 4,650,027 of record JAWNOX010000191.1, read on the forward strand.
AGAATCGAGCATTTGCATTCTGGCTTTGATTTTGACAGTCAGTCAGGCAGTCAGACAGTCAGAAAGCCGGCCCTGCCAGCAGCTGACACCAGTCTGGCTAAATTGGCAGCAACTGTTGCTGCTGCCGTTGCTGTTGTTGCCGGCGGCGCAGCCATCAATCAAGCTAGCTGCAATTGCCTTGTCTAGCTTTATGCTGTGCTCTTTTATTATGACTACTTTTATTATTATTATTTTATTTCTTTTTACGTCTTACAATTTTATTGCAACGCAACATTTGTCAAGTTGCCAACTTTTCAATGCTGGCGGCACTTTTTTCATATTTTCTCTCCTCTTGCGTGAAAATTGCGTGAAAAATGACAAAGTGAGAGAGAGAGAGAAAGACAGACAGAGAGGCATCCAGCCCGTCTTGCAATTAATTTTATTGCTATTTATGCATATTCGCTGCAATTGCAGCAATGCGGGTTAAAGAGTCAATTGCTTTGTCTTGGTTTACTTTTTGTTAGCCACGTTTACAACTGTTAGCCAGCAATTGTAAATCACAGTTGCAGAGGGGCTCAGTCAACCAGTCAGTTAGCCGGAAATCTGATTTGCACTCGCTGCTATCTAGGACATCTCAGAGTACCTGCAGCAGTTGGCCCACGCCTGTTCACGACTTTGAACTAATAACGCCCTTTGTCGCTGGCTGTTGTCTAGGACGCCCACATGCCACATGCGGCAGCCAACGCAGAGATACACAGAAGTCGCTCCAAAAAAATGAGATTGAAGTCAAACGAATCTCAAAAAGCTAACCGCAAACTCAAATTCTTGGTAAGCATGTGAAAGCCGTACTCAAGAGTTCTTTTTTCTTTCTTCTTCATATTTCTATTTTCCACTTTTTTTTTGGGGAAATTGTGTTATCAACATCTCAAACAATGCCACAAGCCTTCAGGTTTAGTCATCGGCTTAGAAGCCGCTAGAAGAGACGGCTCATTTAACTGGCGACCTCTGCGGATGAGTACCGTAAATAGTAAATATCATAATTTTCAGCATGGATCAAAGTCAGATGCTGGAGCTGCTGCTGCTGCTGACACATATTCGATATTAGCATACGAATGGTTTGAGTACAAAGCTAGAGCTATGTGCTTAATAACAGGCGGCGCTACAATATACGATTTACCAGTTATAACTGTAAGCAACGAGCTGTTGCTGTTGCTGCTGGCAGACGTCAACTGAAGAAGAGGCAGCAGCAGCAGCAGCAGCAGCAGCCAAGGCATCTGATGACCGCGCCCGCTAATGGATTAACTTGTTTGTATATTTTATGTGGCAGCCCAAACTATAATTTAGACAAAACTCTCTCAGCTTACGCCGACTGTAGAAATTCTAATAACACAGTTTAGCCCGGCCTAAGCGAAGACACTTTTAAGCAGCCCAAACTTGTTTTGGGCTCAGCCAAGACCTAGTCTATTCTAGGCGCTCTAATGAGCCATTGTCTGCCGCTGTCTCATATTTCATTGAAGTCGATAAACATCTAACGCCTCGGCTAATGGCTCTTGGGCTGCTCGATCATTAAGCTGTGCAAAATGTTTTTTTTTTTTTTTTTTTTTTTTTTTTTGTCTTGGCAAATTGATTGGCTTTTAAATGAAAAACTTAATTGCAGTCAAATGGCTAAAAGGGAACACAAATGCAAATGAAATGTAGTTTGAGAGTGAAGGAGGTTTGGGGCGCGGGGGCGTGCGGGCGTTTGGCTTGTTGCTGCCTGCGCTTTAATTAACAGCGAATCGTGTCTTATCTGAGAGTCAAGCTGTTACGTGTTGTTGTATGTCAAATGCAATCAAAATACAGCGTTCGCTCCATTTACAGATTCAAAGATCGAATTCGAATCGCCCAGAGCGACAGCTGCGAACCAGTTGTTTTTTATCTATTCCAAAGATGATTTGCACGCTAACGCAAGCGGACAGCTTGACAGTTACAATTGCAACGCAATATCGATAATGATGTTGCTGATGGTGATGATGATGATGATGATCAGGCAGTTAAGCAGTCAGGCAGTCAGTCAGGCAACGGCAACTATTTCAAGCTGACTGCACTATCATTTATCATTTATCACAGCGCCTGCGCCCATTCTCAGCAGCGCAAAACAGATCATCATTAGCAGCGGCAAACTTCCTCCTTTAAATAGTCGTAAAGTTGCCTAATTAATTTATGACCAGCTTTATTTTTTTTTTTTTGGCTATTTTTATGATTTATGAATACGCAACGAATCGCCATGTGAAAGAGACAACAAAAAAAAAAAAAAAGAAATAAAAAAAAGTCCCAACGGCAAACAAAAGACGCAACAATATTTGGCTAATTGCTCGCCAGCAAAAAGTAAAAAATAAAAATGCTCAATTAGCGTCCAAAAAGGCATAAAAGCATTTTTGATATGGAAATGATTAATGCGCCAAAGATGAAGAAAAAAAAAACAATTTTTATATAAAATAAAGAATGCGCTGAAACGAAAGACTTAGGCAACGAACTTGACTGATGCTGGGATGCTACTACACGGCGCGCTGCTGTTAAACGGTTGTTGACCCACAATATGACACACACACTCACGCACATCACACACTCACGCACATCACACACACACGCACTCACTGCTGTTGTTATGCTAAATCTATAAATAACTGTAAACATCGTGGCTGTTGTTTGTTTGTGCTTGAGAGGCGTTAGCTATAAATCGATGCACATTAAATGGGGGAAAGAAAAAGACATTGTTTACGCTCTGACAATTGCGTGAAACTAACAAATTAATACAGTCCAGCAATTTGGCTAGAGAAAGTCTTGTGGCCGTAATTGGTTGTTAAGCATTTCTTGGCCATAAACAACAGTTTTTTTTTTGGCTACAGCCGCCGGGCAGCATAATTAACGCCAAAGCGAAAAGAATTTTGTAGTTTAGTTAGCTGCGTAATCATAAAATATGGCCACAAAATTGCAGGCCTTGCTGCCCTGCCACTTTCCACCACCAATGGCATCGGCCTGGCTAAATGGATACAATTAACCTGTATCTGGCTCTGGCTCTGGCCCCCTCGCACCCGTTGCTCGTACCAGTTCCGCTTGTCAATCAAATAGACACCAAGAGCTGCTGCTGCTGGTGCTGCTGCTGCAACGGCTGCTGCGTCTAGTTTTAATTAAAAACTTTTTTCTCTCCATTTTTTTTTCAGCGCAGAAAATGGTAGCATCCACAGTTGCCAGTTTTTAATGAAGGCGTTACGCGGCCGGCCCGCCAAAAGCCGTAGAGTCTGCATAGTCAATGACTCTGTTGCGATTTACACTCTCGCTGCGATTCGGCTTGTGGCATTTAACCCAATAAAGCGAATTGCCAATTGCCAATGGCCAATAGCCAATAGCCAATCCACATTAATTGGCATGTCAGGCAATTAGAAATCACAGATAACTTAACCAAGCCAGCCAGCGCCCACACGCCGACTCAAAGTTACATTACACTGCCTGTCAATAAGGTGTACACACACCAGGTCTTAACATAACATGTTTGCATACATATATATATATATATACATATATATATATATATATATATATATATATATATATATATATATATATATATATATATATAGATATATTCAGTTTGTAAACGGCCCACACAGCGAGTGCAGATGCCAATGGTTGCTGGGCTAACAAGCCATTGTTGACACATTGCAGCCATGTTAGAGCTCATGTCATTGTGGGAGTTTTTGGACGCACGTAATTGGACCAGAAGCTGCACAGAGAAAGCCGCAGCAGCCGCCGCCGCCGCCGTCGTTGCCAATAATCAAATTATTTGCTACTATTTCAGCAGACTTTATATGGCTTGGCACAAGTGTTTTTTTTTTATGTATGTGGCTGATAGTTTTTTTATGGCGCTGCTTGGTTGGTTGGCTTATTTGGTTATGACTTCATTTGCAGCGCGTAGCGTGGTGAAAGTGCGCCAGAGACGCATCAAGCAAATGAATCAAATAGAGTGCGTTATGAATGGTCATTAAGCCGTTGCTGCGGCTGTTGTTGCTGGCGCAAGTTCGTTGCCTAAGTCATTCGTTTGCGACCATCAAATTTCATAATGATCGCTCGATTCTCGCCGCGCTGATAAAGACAAAAAATATTACAAACACACACATACATCCACACACAGAGAGACATAAAGTCGTTAAGCCAGCCGCAATGACGCCTGTGCTTCGCATTTCAAATCAGTTTCGAATTTCATTTCGTTTTTTTTTATCTTGTGAACCTTTTTATGTTTGATTTTTTATATGGATTTTTGTTTTTTTTTTTTTTGTTATTGTGTTTCGCACTGTTGACAATGTAGACATCGAAGCGACGCACCTTTTAACACTTTGCCGCTGAGCGGCTTATCCCACTTGAGAGTTGGCCTCAACTTTTTGCCAAGCCCTGCGATTCGCGTCTCGAAATTTGTTGCTTATCCTTTGACACTGCACTACAAACTTTTTTATTGATTTGCGGACAATTTTTTGCTGCTGCCGGTGCTTTTAAACTTTGGGTAACTCAAACTCGAGCAACGGTAAACGACAGATCTGGCGCACGACAAACTGGCAGCGTGCTCGACCCCGAGACCCGATCCGCAATGACAAGCAGGCGAGTGTAATGCGCGCTGGCAACAGGTGCAAACCGTTCGCATGCGCTGTCGCTCTCAAACTGCGCACTCGCACATGCCACTAATGTTAAAGTACGCCGCAGTCGACTCTCTGTTTGCTGTTAACTTATATGTTGCCTGATTTTAGGCTGCATTGTAAAATTAACTTAATATATATTCTCTCTAATTTGATGGATATCTTAAAATCGAGTCTAAGTTTTATTTTTTTTTAATTATTTAACTAATACAAAAAATTTTAAAAATATTTTAATACAATATTTCATTTATTTGAATTTATTTTGATTCTGTTAATGTGCTGTTAGCTTATGAAATGTTATGTTATGTTCTCTAGTTTTCTGTGTACTTAGACCAACTTTGAGTTGTAGAGGGCGCTACAGTTATTAAAAATGCGCCTAAAAGATGCAACTGTTTTGAGCACTACTTTTTTTTTACTTATAACGCAATTTTAAGCTCGTTATTGTTTTTTCAAATAATCAGCAAATACATGACTTCGGACTGTTGAGAATTATAAACATTTAAGAATAAAATAACTAATTTTATTATTTGTTTTATTTTTATTATTAATTAAGCAACATTTGCTATAGATAAGCTGAAGAGTATATTTAATATTTAATATTTTTATAAGCTATTCAAATCAAATCTAATATTATTTATGTCATAAATTTCACGCTGAATCTCAATAGCTGAGCATTCAGAGAGGACAATAGTACAGTATATATAATCTATATATAATTGTACAATCGTACGTTAAGTAGAGTAGAATGAGAAAAGTTCAAGGTCAAGTTGCATTTCCAAGACCACATATGGAGTACATTGAATGGCAGTTAGTTGGTCAATATGTTGTGTACGGCACAAGTAGTCGACCGAGAGACCGAGCGGCCGACCGACTGCTATTCCGGCTGGTCATTAAGTCGCAGATACGACATTAACGCGCTCTGTTGATGTCTTGTCTGTTTGCGGTCTGTGGGTTAATTAGGGATCAAACAATGCGAGCGGAAATGTTTGCTCTTTTTTCCGTGCATTGACTTATGATTTATGGACAGACAGAGAGAGGCCTAGTGCCTCTCGAGCGCTGCAGCGTGTGAAACCGGCGCCTGGGGGGCCCCCTTAAAACTTACCCAGCAATGCACTTGAAATCAATGGGAATGCGCTTGTTCGCTTACCTGCAAAATAGAAAAATGGATATCAAATTAAATGCGTATTAAATGTGGGCCCAAGTGTATATAGGTATGTGCTGCTCGCTATCACAAAATCAATTTGGCTAATTGCAAACATAATGGCCTCGTTTGTCGACACATTTCGACAGACACCAACAAGCCGACAGCCAACATCCAACAGCCAACAACTGACAACTGACAACTTTTAGACACGCAATCGACGAGCGATGTGGGAGCGTTTATTAGCCAAATAAAATAACCCCCAAAGTGTCATCAAATCAATGCAAAGTAGCACAAATCGAACCCAGAGAGAATGGAAAAACTTTGTCGAAGGGGGAGGACAACATTTGCAACAGCCAACAGCCATTAGGGCCATGGCGCTGAGAGCCAGCCAAACGTAAATGGGCAATTCTTTCGGCCATAAAACGTCGTAATAATGGCAAAAGTTAGCCCCGCGGGCGAAATAGTAGGACACAGGTGTGTCCTCAAGCATGAAATAGTTTTTTCCTGCCAACTCAAGCTGAAATCAATAGCAGCAGCGACCCAAGGGATTGTAGTTCTAAGAGTTCGCTTCGATTCCTTTTTAGAATCAATTTTCTGATGTGCGAAATAAATATTCAAATTTAATTATTATTATTTTGTTTTAATTTTTATATTATTTGCAGCTCATTGTCCTACTCCACAAATGAAAATTTATCCGACTGACTACGAAAAGTATGCTGTTGCCGCAGACAAAAGCTGAGCTGAGAAGTAAGCCAAAATTTGTTGCATATCTTGGCCTGTTACGGCCAACACTCGCGCGTATGCTACAGACTCTGCCACAAGCTTCAGATGTACTGAGTGCTCTCTATGACGGAGACCACATTCTCGACCACGTCACAGATCTGTGTGTAAGTGTGAATGTAGAGCGCGTCTCTGTAATACTTCTTGCCCTTCATAATTCTGTACACGTAGAGCTCAGGGTTCTCTTGCTTGAGCTTGAGCAGGCAGGGCCTGTAATCTGCATCGTCGTTTAAGCCGTTTTTTGCAAATTTTTCCTTATTGGTGCAGGCATTGAAAATTTGAAACTCCGTCTTATAGCAGCTTTCTTCGACGGACATCATCAGATCCTGCCACTCGTCGATGCCGTTGCAAATGCAGCCGCGCACGTAGATGAAACACGAGCGCTCGCGCTCGTTGTAGTGTTCGCTGTGCGTGTACGACTGATCGCTGGTGCAGTGCAGCGAATCCTTTATGCTGAGCAGCAGTTGGTAATAAATTTCACGATCATCAACCTTGGGCAGTCGCATTATGAATTGCTGGATAGTCTCCAGCCGCAGGTCCCATGGCGGCTCGCGTGGCTTCTTTATCTCTCTGTAGAGAGTCCGAAGCGACATTATGTCGTCAAAGCGTTTGCAATGATAGCCCACATTTAGAGCATTGAACAGCTCGCGTTCATCGTACGCGCGCTCGTACGCGCACAGCTGCTCGTTGGGCCCTAAACCTGGCACCAGCTCGGCATGCATCTGGGTCAGGCGCTGAGCGATGTCACTGCGCGATTTCTCAGTCATCTGATCCATGTGCCTGTCGAGTGTGCGCAGATATTCAGGCGCCGCGTTGGCCTTGCCCACCAGCAGCAAAAGCAGGCTTTTGTAGCGATTGCAAAAGACAAACGGAAAGATTCGCAGCTTCCAGCTTTCCTTTCGCAAGAATATGGTGCGCGGCTGGAACATCACGTTGACGATGTGCACTTCGCCCGGCAGGATCTGGAAGGCTTTGGTGTCAAAGAAGAAACTTTGGCTTAATTTGGGTGCCTCTTCGGTTGCATACTGCACATTGGGGAACATCCACTCGCAAAAGAAAACCATCCGTCCGGTATTCTCGAGGCGCATAATCTGCTTCATCTGCCGCTGGAACGGCATGCACTCGAAGTGGACTTCTAACTGGAGAGTGGCATACAAGGATCCGTCGTCCGTAACACTGTATTCCTTATCGTTGATCTTGAGCATCAAGTTGGAGACTTTCGGCTTCACTTCCACCTCCACTTCCGACTCCACTTTCGGCTCCACTTTCGGCTCCAATTGTGGCTCATTGACAGTTCGCACGGACTTTTTGTCCATTAAGTCTTCGGTTAAGCTGCTTACCGAATATATTGAGTTGAGTTTTATCAGATCTATGTTCTCCTGATGCTTCGGATTTGAGATTAAATTTTCTCCTACCACTTCCAGCTTTCTCATATCCGGATAGAATTTGAGGATTTTGCCAATATCCGTCGACTTCTCGTCTATTCTCTTTTCGAGCTCTTTCGATTTGAGCCATTTGGAATTTTCTGTGACTGTTGCGTTCGGCCCAAAGATCTCCATGTTAGTCGCCTTGCTCAGACCAGTGATATTAATATTAGCCTCGCCTGAACGTTCTGGTCTCGGAACAGTTTGACGCACCTCTGGCAAACATTTGCACGCCTGCGAATCAGATTGAGCTGGTAGAGAGCCATATTTCCTCGATTGGAGATGAGTGGGATTCAAGCGGTTGGCGTAGTCTATGATACGGTTAATATTGCTTCTGTTGCGTTGATCAATTGTGCCGCTCTGATTCAGCAGCATCTGCTCGGGCTGCCGACCAATGCGCCGATTGATTTTCATCTGCATTCGGGCACGATCGCGCAACGTATCGTGCCATTTCTTGAGGCGCTTATCCATGTCCTCACTGCCCTCGGAGGTGGTTGATAAGGAGCACGGCGAATCGAAGTCCTCATAAAGGCCCCTCGCATTAGGGAATATCGATTGGACAATATTCACAACAATATCCTTGCCATCCTGGCGTGTGATTTTATCACAGTAGCCGTCATCATGAAGGATCTCCGACGACTTAAATTCATTCGAATAAGTGTTTTCATTACTGAAGCTCTCCTTAGGCTTGCGTAAGGATTCGAGCATCGACTGCAACCGAAGTCGCTGCATAATTTTATTATATATTTCTTTTATTTATAACAAAAATTGTTTGAATTATTTCTTAACTAAATATGTATTTATTTATTATTATTATTTTTTTTTTTTATTGTATATGTGTTTATTTGTTGGGGTTACGTTTATTACTAGACATGCTCAGTGCTTTCGATAACGGAGACAATATTTTCGGCAATAAGGCACAGCTCATTATACGTGTATATATAGATAGCATCTCGCATGGATTTCCCCTGTGCCCAGCTGCCCTTACGGCGCAGCTGCTGCACTAACATCGAAATCTTCTGTTCCCACAATTCAATGCCGTTTGCAATGATGCCGCGCACAAAGATGAATTTCGAGCACTGCGTTTGCTTCAGCTTGCTGGCAGGATCAGCCAACTTGAGCGGCGTCGTACGGCCACGCAGCGGCGCCAGGAGCGATTGCAGCTGCTCAAACAACCTAATGCGCAGCTGAGTGTCCTCTTTGATGCAGACCAGCTCAATCAGCAGGCTCACACTGTAGTCCCACTCGAGGCTGCAGTTCTCGGGCCTCACCAAGAGGAAAAACTTCTTCAAGTCTCGCATGTCGCACTTGCGCTCGCAGTGGAAGCCCAAGTTGCGCTGGTTGAAGGCCTCGCTGTCCTCCAGCTCTCGGCTGTATGGGCATTGCATAGGTTGCGGCAAGAGTATGCCTAGGGATTTTATTGTCCTCCGTTTTTTATCAAAATACTTGCCTTGATGCGTATGTTTTTTCTCTTCGAGCAGCTGTAGGTACTCCAGGGGCGGCGTACACTTGCCGTGCATGTTGAGGGTTAGGGCATAGGGGCAACGGAAGAAAATGGGCGGACAGGTCATCAGTAGCCATCGCTGCTTAACGATGCCCACCTTGCGCGGGCGAAAGAGCACCGACACCTCACGCACGTCGCCCGGTCGCAGCGGGAAGGGTTCCCTGTCGAAGACAAACACGTCGTCCGGCTTGCCGAAGAGAGTTCCATTGTAGGCAAAGAACTCAGCCGAGCTCCACTTAAAGTTGATCGTCTCATGGCCATTATTCTCGATGCGTATGATGGTGCGATAGGAGTACTCGTACGGATTGCTCACGAACATGCGCTCCACAATGGGCGAGAACTCGGGCCGATGCCGCCGGTAAGTGGTGCCATTGAAGCTTACAGCCAGCTCCGAGACGGCGGTCTGCAAGAATCTGTTCTTTGAATTAGTCGATCGCAGTGTCTCGGGTAGACTTTCGTGTGTGCTGTTTGACGTAATGCTCGATATCGTGTGACCCGACGTTCGCACGCAGGGCAGCCTACGCCAAAGATTCCGGCCGATCAGCATAAGATGATCGAGTGCCGGATAAAACTCGAGCACATTTTTAATGTTTGAACGCTCGAGCTCTAGATGCTTTGCAAGGACACGTGAGTCGCCCCACGAGCTGCGCGTACGGCCCGGACAATCCATCTCCAAACGGACATGGGCTGGTAAATCCACGATTTCCACAAAATCTTCACCTTGAGTTGGATCGGCACGCGAGGCATGATCCAGAATACGCTTGATAGTCTGCTCCTCGCGATTGTCCAGATTGAAGAGCAACTCCTCCGGATGGCGGCCCGTGGTCTGGCACAGTCTGCGCTGCAGAGCACGACGCTCTCGCAGCATATTCTTCCAGTAGAGTAGGCGTTTGTCCACATAGCTAATCGTCGAGTCTGGCATGCACCTAGTCTCAGGCGAGAGAGATTCCGATTCGTCGTAGTCCTGAAAGATGCCATCGACAATATCATAGATCAAACCGCTTTCCTCTCTCACTCCTCGCATCGAAACTATTTCAGGGATTTCCTGATTTTCCATTGAACCTACTTGGGGCATTCAAAATTAAAGGTAGCTAGATTTTGGAGTGGTTGTGTCGTGTAATGTGACAGTAAAATCATGTGGAATCGAAATAGATATGAAAAGTAAAATGCAAATTTAAATTAAAATAAAAAAAAAAATAATAATTGAAATTAAAATTAAAATTAAAAAATAAATTAAAATAAAACTAAATATAATTAAGCTCTGAGCAAGCAAGGCAAGGTACATAACATATCTCAGCTATATTATATTCGTCTTATATAACTAGAAATTTGAGCCTGCATCAATAGAAAGACAATTAAACTGCTGAGCCTTGGCCTCTAGGTGGGCACCAGCTCAGTGCTCTCAATGACCGAGACAATGTTCTCGGCCATGGTGCACAAGTGCGAATAGGTTTGTATGTAGAGAGCATCGCGGAAGTATTTTGAGTGATGGAGCTTCCTCATCACCGCAGCGTTGGCCTTCTCATCGAAGCCGATGGCCGTGACATCGAAGTCGGGAAATAGTTTGATTTTAGCAGTTGGATCCACTTTGGGGGCGGCGGTTGGTTCGCCCTCTTCGTTGCCTTCCTCCTCCTCTTCGCCATCGTCCAGGAGGTGCATGTAGTAGCGCTGCAACTCGGGCTTGTAGAATGACTCCTCGACAATAAAGACCAGATCCTCCCACTCCTCGATGCCATTGCATATGGCGCCGCGCACGTAAATGTATCGAGTGCGTTGCTTTTGCTCGTCCATGAGGGAAACTGTGTCCAGGCTCGGGGCTACGCCCAGTAGCGGTTCCACCAAGAGCAGCAGATTTTTGAACATCTTTTCACGCTCGGCTGTGCTCTCAATGCGCATGATCAGCGTCTTGATAGTGTCCAGGCGCAGATCCCAAGCCTTTTCCCGTGGCTTCTTCAAGTGCCTGTGCATGCCCTTGAGCACCTCCAGATCGTCGAAGCGCACGCAATTGTAGCCCGGATTCAGGGAGTTGAACGACTCGCGTTCGTCGAGAACGCGCTCGTAGGGACAGCAGGCAGGCGGCGGCTCCACCAATGGCGCCAGGTCGCCCAGATGTTCCGTCAGGTCGTTCATGACCACTGTGTTCGCGAAGCAAATCGTCTTGCAGTGCAGCTCCCTGAGCCGGGCCAGATACTCTTTAGGCGGCGTGCAGCGGCCATGGAAGCGCAGCTGCATCGATTCGTGGTGGCCGCAGAAGATGCGCGGATCCACCTGCAGGCGCCACAGCTCAACGGCCATGCTCACCTTTCGAGGCTGGTACAAGACGACCAGATTGTAGCACTCTTTGGGGATCAGTCGAAAGTTATCCGTGTCGAAGAAGAACTCGTTGTCCTTGGCCAGCAGCAGCGATCCGCGATTGTAGTAGTAGATGCCCTGGGTCCACCTGAACGACAGAGTCTGCGTGCCGATGTTCTGCAGCTGGAGCACGTGCTTGATGCGTCTCTGGTATGGATCACACGTGAACTTTGTTAATAGCTCGAAACATTCGGTGTAGGGCGTTTCACACACAATGTAATCCCGGCCGTTTACCTTGAGCCCTATATCGGGGGGCTCTGGCTCGGCTTCGAACTCCGTTACTATGGGCTCAGTCCACAGATCATTTAAGGTTTGATGCTCGTCCTCAATGGACTTGTCGGTGCTGGTCGATATGGAATACAGGTTGTCTTCGCCGAGTGGGTGAATCTGCGGCTGAGGCTTCAGTTTGGCTATGCTGATGCCCTTCACGTGCAGCTGGTCCAGATCGGGAAAGAATTCGACGACTTTGGATATGTCATTGAACTGCTCATCCATGCGTTGGTCTAGCACCGGAGAGTTCATCCAGTGCCAGCTCCGTAGCTGGTACCTGGTGGCCTCTGAGCCCAACAGCTCCTCTTGCACGACTTCCGGCAGCCCAATGATCTCAACATTTTGCTCGCCCCGCAGCTCCGCCTGCGGCCAGGTTTCCGGCACGGGTGGGGACAGCTTACATGTGCAGGGGTCCTCAAGTCCGGCTAGGGTACTGACAGGCTTGATGGCCAGTCTTGCGGGCTTCACACGCTCGGCGTAGTCCATCAGTCGTCTGACCGTCTCTCTGTTGCGATTGTCCAGCGTCGAGGAACGATTGAATAGCACCTGCTCCGGGCTCTTACCGGTCTCAACTTCGATACGATTTTGCATTCGGCGACGAGTCTGTAGCATATCATGCCAATACTGCAGCCGCCTGTCCACATGAGAGGCGGCATCTCTCTGTTTCTGCTGCTCGAAGCTGGGAATGTCACAGGCGGACGACGTCTCTGGGAAGTGTCCTCGTCGCTCCGCAAAGATAGCGGCGACGATATCCTCGACGATGCGCTCACTATATTGGGAAATGCTGGGACCAGCCTTCAGCTGGTCGGGCTCTACATCATCAATGGAATTTATGGAGGATCGCGTATTCTGATTCATATTGATCATAGTCGGTGGCATTTGTCGACTACTTTTGAAGAATTTATCCCCAATGATCAAGTCTTTCGAGCCGTCATCAATCGAGTTGCTTAACTCAGCCATTGTTGGAAAAAAATATATATATTGAAATACAATTGTAACTAGTTGAAATATTTTAATGGTGTATATGGGGAAAATGATTTCGATTTGGAAACTCTGGAAAAGTAGAAAGATTCGAAATCGAATTCGAGTTCGAATTGAAGTTAGCAACTGGGACGAGCACTAGATGGATATTTTGAATAGAATTCTAGACTTTCTTAGTGCTCTCAATGGCAGACACAATATTTTCGGCAGCCTCGCAGAGCAGCGTGTAGGTGTGTATGAAGAGCGAGTCCTTGAAGTATTTGCTACGCAGCACCTTTCGCGAGACCAGCCATTCCACATAGACCGAGTCAGTGGGCAGCGGTTCGCCCTTCTCTGTCAAGTCGTTGACATAAACTTGCAGTTCCGACTTGAAAAACTGCTGGCCCAACCCCTCGCTCAGTGTCTCCCAGTCCTCGATGGTGCTGCTGATGATGCCGCGCACGTAAAGGTAGCAGGAGCGCTCCTGCTGCTGGCTTAAGTGCAGGTCTTCGTAGACTTGGCCGGTATTGCAGCGCATGGGAGTCAGCAGCTCGACGAGTATTGTTTGCAGAGACTCGCGCTGCTGCACCTCGTGCTGGTAGATGCACTGCCTCAACGTGTCCAGGCAGTAATCCCATGGTGGCTGGCGCGGCTTCTTGACCAGCATGTAGAGCTCCTTCAGGGTCTCCAGATCCGCGTAGCGGTCGACTTTGAAGCCGGGATTCTGGGCAGTGAACAGCTCACGTTCGTCCAGCTGGCGCTCGTAGGGACACTTCAAATTACAGTTCTCCACAATGGGCGCCAGTCCCGCCTGCATGTTGGCCAGTCGCTCAGTGAACTGGCGACTCTGCTTGTCAACAATCAAGCGTAGATCGCGCTGGAGGCGCTCGCGATAGGCAACGGGCATGGTGCAGACTCCATGGAAGCGCACATAAAGACGGCGCAGCCCACAGAGGGGAGAGCGCAGCATGGACAGGCACCAGCGCTGCTTCTTAATGCCCACAAACATGGGCTGGTACATGACGTCGATGCGACGCTCCGTCCCTGGCAGCAGCACAAACGGCTGGGCGTCGAACAGGAACTCATTGTTATAGACCACATGCTGCTGCAGCTCTCTCTTGTAAATGGAGCACGAATGCCAGCGTATCTGAATGATGGAGTTGCCGATGTTCTCCAGGAGGACGATCGTCTTGCGCATACGCTGCAGCGGGTCGCATTGGAAGAACAGCTGCAAGTCGCCGCTGAGCACGCCGTGATCGACGCCAAAGCCGTAGACACGCCCGTTGATCCTTATCTCGTTGACTACCTGCGGCTCCTTCTGGCTGTCCTCCACCGATCCGAGCGGCACTTTCGCCTTGATCGTCAGTCGTGATGGCGATATTCGTGACGGAGTACGTGGCTCAGCGACTGATTCGGTTGATATGTCATAGATGACAGCTTCGCCCACTGCTTTGCACATCACGACTTTCGGCTTCTGGTTCTTGGCCACCGACGCCACCTGCAACTTATCGAACTCTGGACAATATTGGAGAACCCGCATGATATTCTCTTCCTGCTCCTCGAGCCGTTTGCCCAGCATCTTGGAGCGCTGCCACATGCTTTCCGCCGGATGCAATGTGTCGGCCAACTCGATCTGCGCCACCTCCGAGAAGCCCACGAACTCGAACTCTGGCAGCTCTGGGTCGACAACTCTCAGCTCGGGCAGCACTCGACAAGTAGCCGTATCCTGTCGCATCTTTAACACTGGCTTCGGCTGGGAGGGCAGAGGGCCTACGCTGCGCTCGGCCGTATCAATGAGACGCAGCAGCATCCGTTTATTCTGCTCATCGATGGTCGAATGACGATTGAAGAGGACATCTTCGCCACGCTTGCCAGTTTTCAGCTCGATGCGCCGCTGCAGCAATTTGCGCTCGTACAGCATCTTCTTCCAGGACTTGAGACGCGGATCCATCTCGTCATCGTCGTCGTAATCTCCAAACATATCATTTTTAAGTTTTCGTTGAATTTTATGATGCACTTTGCAGTCACTGCTGCTGACTTGGGCACCATATTCTTGGTCCTTTTGGATCACATCGCACACCTCGTTCACCAGCTCGTGGGCTACGCACTTGGGTATCTGCTTTTGAGTTCTGCACATAAGGTCAGCTGGCATGTAGTTCTGTTTGGTTAGGTTCGACTCTGAACTAGTCATTCTCAGCTTCGCCATGGGATCCATTTTAAATTCAATCAAACCATTTGTAGGTTTTTCAATTGTTTCCATATTGATTCACGTCGGGTATGTATGTAATGTAGCCAAATATATATATAAAACTGACTGACGAGCTCAGCATTCGATATGACTTTTAGCACTCTTCGATTAGCCCAGTTGGCATAGAAATCGAGTGAAAGTCATTTTGGATAAACCAAATATGATCTAGATCTAGATCTAGATACAGATAAGAATTGAGAGCATGGGATGGATAGCGTGGAAGCGTATAATATAGAATAAAACATATAATTTAAATACTCTCAACTGCGCATCCGATGTCAAAGCCAATATACTCTTTTTGCTATATGAATAGGTATACATAAATTTAGTTATCCTTCTTCTATGGCAAATATTAATCAATAAGCGCTGCAGCTATATGCATGTATAGCTATAACTCAATAAATATGACAAGTTTTTGGGCTCAGCTATATATTTAGTTGTTTCTTGAGTAGTTAGCCATAACTGTCAAAGTTGTTGGCTATAGCTTACGTGTTAGGCGATGCTATATTACAAACAACTTGACACAGTTGCAATTTGGGAGAATTGTGCTAATTCGCTAACAATTCACAGAAAGCAAATGAAATTCACAAAGCTCGTGTGACAAGTCATCGTAATTTGTAGGCACACAGGCTGCTCCTGCTCAGCCAGGCAGACTCAACGACATTGACGTGCCGCCTTCACACAATTCAAAATTGTTATAGTTTCATTGTTGTAGTTGTTGTTGTTGTGTCTGGCAACAAAGTGAAAGGAGTTGTCGTGGTGGCAGACAAACGAAACTTACCTGAAACGAAAGAAGGGCAAAAATAAGACTTGATTTATAGACAATGCATGAAATGCTATAAATATATATATTATATATATTTCTTGATATATTTATAATATAGGTAAAGCTCACTTATAGTTTTATTTTTTAAGGACTCCTGTCTGAGTGGCTACAATAAAAACTTCAAACTTTCTGCCTGGCCATTGTGTGCAGCACAACAATAGAAATTGCAGTTGACAGAAACAAAGCCATATCAATTACCCGAGGCAAGGCAACTAGCAGAGGCAGGAGTTGAAGGCACAAATAAAGTAATTTAGTCCTGGGCAAAGCCAACTAACCGCAAGCAGAGGAAGCATGCAACGCTGCCGCATTTCCGGCCGCTGGCTTTTGTTGCCAATTTCAATATGCTCATTATTATGAGCTTGGGGATCTGTGGCTCGCTGTGTGCCTGGAGCATGTGGCTCATGTACGTGCCCCAAGCAAATGCAATCAACATATTGTAATTCTGAAATGCATATTGAGAACGTGCAACAGATACTTGCCACAGCACCACCAGCAACAGCAGCAGCAGCAGCATTCGCACAATGCGCATGCAATGCGAAACTTTGGGCTGCACTTAACGGGCCGTCAGACAAAAACAAAAAGCTCTGAGCGAGTGGTAGGAGACGCACAGAGGGGCCGGAGAACAGAGACTGTCTCATCTACATTCGACATCTGCGCTGGTGCACTTGATGCCACAGCAGCAGCAGCAGCAGCAGCAGCAGCAGCAACAGCAGAAAAAATCTGGCAGTGTTTGCATTTTGATTTCCATTTCGCATGCACTCAAGTAATGCATTTATTATTTACCAGTCCATGCAACAGGCCTGGTCGGAGGGGCTAGCAAGGGGCACAACGTTGCCAACGTTAAGGCAACTCAATTCAATTCCGCAAACTCATGTTGCAGTTGTCAACGGCGCAGACGAAGACACTTGTGGACGAGCTGTTAAACCAAATGACCCCCCTCTCTCTCACCATCTCTCTCTCTCACTCTCCATCTCTCTCTATTTGAGCAAGTCTATAGCTGGCTGCTGCACATGTTGCATACCACTTGGTGCCTGTTGACAGGCAGCAGCAGCGGCAGTTGGCAGCAATACTCAGACGGCAACTGTTGGCGCTTCTTGAGTGAAGGCAGACGCCCCAGACGGACGCACAGACAAATATGCTTATTTGCTTCCACTTGGGGCATATGCACTTTGCCATTGCGTTTGCAGTTCAAACAAAAAGTTTCGCCAGCCGTCACAAAGTTTTAATTTACTCAAACAAAATATGGCATGAGCAACATGCAAATACTAGTGTTGCAAGCTGTCATAAAAACTAAACATATCTAGACAGTGTTGTCACGGAGTACTACTAGTTAGCTAAAAGTGTGCAGCCTGGATCCTGGATCGTCGGGAAATAAACTATAGTTGTAATATTGTAGTAGGGTGTACAACTGGAATTGGAATTAAGTGTGGAAGATTTATATACTGGCATAGTGGCCCGTTCATCAAGGAACAGAGATACAAAAAATTAAACAAAATAAAAAAAAATTAAAAATTATGTAAGTAAAAAAAGGAAATTTTTTTAAAACACATAAAAAATAAATTAAAAATATAAAAAATAAAATAAATAAAAAATTTTTAATTAACATAAGGAATTATGTATCTAATTCTCCCTATAACTGATGCTTACACTGTAATACATATTCTTATATGAATAGCCTAGTCCTAATTCTTTCATTGTATTACATAAATAACTCTCTATTTAGAACCACTTTTTCTGTAAATTTACCCTTTAGACTATATTAATTAGAGCATTTGCCGCTGTACCTTAGCTTGAATCAAGTTTTTGTCTTTGCATCTTTTTATTCCATAACAAATAGCGATTTATACAAATGTAAACATAATATTTGACTTGCATGCAGTTGCATTTCTCTTCATTTGCTTCGCTCATGCATTAGATGACGCTCGTAATAATCAAATTTTTATTGAATGAATTGCGAGCTGTAAAGTTTCAGCGTTTATGTTCAGCCTGTGACTCGAGGCCATATCCATTGAGCAGGCAATTGCAGTGACCAGTTGCCAATTGCATTTTGTGGCCATAAAAGTGCGTTACAAATAACTGCACTTTTATTGAGTGGTACCGTTAGAGCGATAACCGCCCATTGGCCGACGACGATCAGGGCGATCGGGTTTGAAATCGAGTTCGTATTTGGATTCGACGCGAGTTGATTTTGCTTTAATTGCTGTGCAATTTGTGCAGCCAAGAGTGGAATGTGCTGTCAAATTGTGGCACTTAATTAAAACATATTGAATGTGCAGTTAAATTAACATTTCATTTGTATGGTGATCATCGACTAGCAGATGCCCTATTAAATGGTTTACTTTAGTTTTAGATATACTTCAGTATCTCTCTGTATATATCTGCCTCTCTCTGTCTCTCGCTATCTCTCTGTATCCCTCTCTATCTCCCTCTCTCTCTCTCTGTTTCTCTCTCTCTTTCTCTCTCTCTCTTTCTCTGTCTGTCTCTATCTTGTACAGAGAGACCTTGGCTGTCCCTGTCTGCACTGTTCCTGTCTATATCACTGAATTTAAATATCTCTGTATCTCACTATGTTTCCCTTCCTCTTTCCCTTTACTTATACAGTTTTTTTTTTCATTTAATTTTTTTATGAGTATATTACCAAAGGGCAAATATTATAAAATTTATAAACTTTTCAGCAGCATCTGCCTGTCAGACTGATCAAGATCTTTATCAGCTGCGAAACGAATTCTTTTTCTACATTTCGCTCTCTTCTCGCCTATATACACATTCATATCTTTCTCCCTGCCTCGGAATACATTAACCATCAAATACTTATTAGCTGTGAAATTAATTTTAAATTGCTCATAAATACGTATAAATTAAATAAAATTTTGTAATAAAAATTGGCCATTTGGGCACAGCATGATAAGCTTTATAATTTAAACACGCGTTCAGTTAAATTTACAGGGTGTGCAAGCTGCCAAACACAGCGCTTTCAATTACAACACCCAAGCTGCCAAGGCGTCCAGTTTCTTTATTTTTCGAATGTTGCAGTTGCACTTGTAGTTCTTGTTGCATTTGAAAGTTCGTTGTTAGCTTTTATTTATTTACCTCACTTCAGCCGATTTGATGATCGCCTTGGGTGGCGCATCCCAATAGTTGGGCGCTGGCGGCACCCACTGGCGCAGCACTTGATAGTTGCCCTCGAGCAGCTCCATGCCCTCGATGACCTCCACATCGGAGTCGCCATCGTTGTTGGCCGAGGCAGCAGCAATGTTGCTGTTGCTATTGTTGTTATTGTTGCTGCTGTTATCGGCATGCAAATTATCAATGGAATCGCTCATTGTCAGCTGCAGGAAGCTGCGATTTTTTGGCGCCGCATTCAGTGTTCCGCGTTAGCTCAGCTCTAGGTAAACAAAGATGCGCATTGCCATTTGCGCTGAGTCACACAGTTACGCACACACACACATACATATATACACAGACACAAAGAACTACTGGCGAGAAGAGGAAGCAGCATCAAAACAATAACAACACAAAGACGAAGACGCAACTCTTGAGCTTGAACCGGGAATTTTTTGAGTTGTAATATTTTTGTTTTCCGATTTCTTGGGAATTTCGTTTTGGGTATTTTAACACAATTAGTTTGTTTTGCTTATTTGATTAAATATTAAAATATTTTGTATTTATTTGTTGTCTTATTATCAGCGCTTCGACAGCCGAACGCGCAGCGCTTCACGTTGCACTCACGAATTGTTTCTTTCTAATCGGCGAAAATGTTCGTTGCGTTTGTTTTGGCACGAAAAATTGACAGGCACGGCGAAAACACATCGCACAAAAGCAGAACGCAACAACAAACACATACACACATACACACACACACACACAGAGGCACACACACTCTCACGTGCATAGAGCGGGGTTAATATCTGGCATTTGCGTTTGCATCCCTTGTGAAATACAGAACTGAGACTCAGCGCGATTCGACTCGACTCGACTCGACTCGCCTGGAGAGTCGCCCCTTTGTTGTGCCACGTCCTTGGTCCTGGCCACATTTCGCTGTTTCAGTTTCATTTTCAGTTTCAGTTTTGTGTCTCGACTTTCCTTCGCCAGCTTTTATTCTTTTTTCTTTTTTAGTGTGTAAAATAAGGGTTTGTAATTTAATGTTTTTATGTCTGATTTCGTTTTCGTGTGCATTTCAAAGAGGGGGGTTCGTCGGTGGGTGGTGGGTGGTTGGATCTGCGGTGCAGGGCACGGAAGGTGTTGTACTCAATGCACGCATATTGTTGAAATTATGTAGCCAGCACGACCACCAGGGGCGGCAGCCTGGCGATGAGTGTTCACCTTTTAAGTACTTGAACGCTGCTCGAATGTCCAACAGTGGGTAAACTTATGAGAAATCAAATCAGAATTTATACCCACAACTGGAAGAAGTGGGAATTGTAGATTTGTATATCTTCTTACATTTCTTGTGAATAACAGCCAATGATTATATATATTTGTATATCATTATTCGTTCTGGCTTATATATTTATTTTGTTTAAATAATATTGTAAATTATAAAATAATAATAATACATATTTTTTATACATTTTGTGAAAGTTAGTATTATTATATTATAATATATTATTATAATTATAATTGTTATTATTACTTTATTATTATTATAATTATTATTATTATTAAATTAATAAATTATAGTAGTATTTTTACTTAATTTCAGCTCACTCTCATAATTCCCATGAAAATAGCTTGCGCACCACTGTGCTCAGCCCGTCGCACAAGTTCGAAGGCGCGATCCCCGTGAACTTACTCACTCACTCTCACGCTCACGTACAAGGAGCGCAACCTTTTACGGCCACTCACTCATACTGCCGCTCACACACACACATACAAGCCAGTTCGAACCCCGAAACACACAAAGTAATCTACACAAATAGCGTTAGGAAGGAAGGAAGTGAACGCTCGAACGTATGCTCATATTTTGCAACAAATATTTCGAGCAAGACAGAGAGGAAATAGAGAGGGAAGGAGAGAGAGAGAGAGAGAGTGTTTAGCGCTACAGAGAGCAGCACGTGTGCTCTCTCTCTCTCTCTCTCTCTCTCTCTATCTCTCTGGCTGCTGCTCTCTTTATTGCCCGGGTTTTCTGTTTTTAATTCACTCACTCAATTTGAATTTGGTTTTTGTAGAATTCACCCCTAAGCGTCTTCACGGTAATTTGAACACGTGCCGCGAGCAGCTGAGCGCACAACTGTGCCACCTTGGGTGGTGGACAGCACCACCGGCCAGGGGGTGGCAGCGATCGTAAAATTTAATGATTTCATATGCTGCTGCTGCTGCTGCTGCTGAAGCTCACCTCTGAAGCTTTTGACGGCAATTAGCGCACAAGTTTTCTTTTGCTCGGACTGTACGCTGGGTGGAGACCACCCTTCGGGCGCCGCAAAGTATGCAATGCACTCGTAAAAACAATCAGCTTGGCAACACTTACGAGCCCCCAGGGAATAGGAAACACACAAAGCCTGCGAAAGGGAAAGCTCTACTCTACTCTACTCTACTCTGCTGTGTGTGGACAGCGGGCAACGGGTAACGGTATTTAATGTGCAAATAGCTCGTACTACCATCCGAGCCACCATGCCATGTGTTATTGTAGCTGTCGCTAGCAACAAATTGCGTCGTTTGCCAAATCAACCCTGCAGACGGCAACAACAACACTTTCCCCCCGTACCCCACCCACCAGCTAGCTGTAACAACAACAAACAAATATGCACAGCGACGACAAACATAAGCAAAGAGTGGAGGAGGGGGCCTCAGAGTTCGGGCTAAATTCAACGACACTTCAATAGCCGCATCACAATATCCGTTACAGCCTTTGCTCGGAGGATTTTTAATTAAAATGCAGCTGGAAACATGTATGCGATTGCTAGCAACATGTTGCCAGCAACATCTGAGCTAAGCAACAACTGACATTTGACATTCATAATTAAATTTATTCATTGCATTATGCATGTAGTTAGCAGCTCAAATAGCTGAAAAGAGGCCTGCCGAGCGCCTCTCAAATCTCCAGAGTACCGCTATAGATATTCACCCACACACACACAGCCAGCCGCACACCCACCTTGGCACACTCCAAACAGTTATGGCATAAAAATAATTATATAAACTTGATGCCCGCTGCCGTCTGTCTGGCAATTCTTTGATTGTTAACCAAGCCAGACGACGACTGCCAGGCATTTGCAACCCCTGATAATGTCGACGCCCACATATACCTTATATCTTCCACCCGATCCACCCATTAACCGCACAGTTTTCAAAACAGCCAAAACCAGAGAGCGATATAAACAGTTACGCCCGAACGTGGGTCCTTTCCTGCTAGCGCTTTGGGTCGGTTTTAACATGATTTGTTGGATTTGCCAAGATTTCCTAATTCCATTCGTTAGCCCTTGCCCAGAGGGTTGCCAGCTCAGCTGTTCGACCCGTTGCCGGTGGGTGTTTTGTAATTTGTTTGGTTATTTCGCTGTTTGGTTGTTACGGCACTGCATTTTCAAGTGTTGTCAAGTGGATTGTCAAAAAATGGGGATTATACAAAAGCTAATGCAGTCGAACATATGTACAGACATGCCGCAAGCAAAACTAAACAACTAGTAAAATTATCTTATCTTATTTCAGGTACAGTCTTGTATGAGAGATTGTAGCATTGGCAGTTTTAATAAATTATATGAATACTCCGGAATACAGAGGAATCTATTACAGTAGAGATCATTCGAAAAGTATTTTTAGAATACATATCCAAAAGCAGTTAACTAACATATATTATATATTCAAATTTAAATAGTTTTCTTATATATATAATATAATGCCATAGAGCCTTTAATCAGCATCTTCATAATAAACTATATATTAGTCAGAGCTGTAATCAAAGATTCTGTTATTATTCCAGGGAAACAACATTTAATAATTGTTTATGCACTATTAAGCTTCATTGACATTTCAGCGGAAGTACAGGTAGCCCTGCGTAATTTACAGTTAGCTATCTAGAAATTGATTTGCCAAGCCCCTATCTCGCGGTTCAAATCAGTTTTTCCCACACATCATTTATTGCTTTTAGCTAGAAGTATGCACATATATAAATTGATTGGCCTTAAAGATTCGACTAATCTGGGCATTTCCGATTTCAGTTCCCAGTTGCTTCGCGAGTTTCTCTGGCATTTCCGATGTCAATTAGAAATTGTTAAAAGTTCATTTACCTTGAGTACTCGAGTCTCTATTTAATTGCAAGGCATTATCAACAATTCTAAAATGGTATCTAGCGAGCAGCAGCAATGCGTTTAATGAGTTGGCTCTATTAGCCATGGCCAAAGTGTAGTCGCTATCTTGACATGCCACTTGGCATTTTCATTAGCAAGCCTCGCCTCGTCTCATCATATTGCTTTAGCACTTCATTATGGTCGAGCTATTAGCGGCCTTGCATGACTCTGATATGCTCATTGTTGTGTCGCCCGAGTCTGATGTGGGAAATACTCTGCGTATGGGCCACACAAAAGTAGTTGCCATCAAATATGTGTATAGCAAAAAAATGGAAGAAAAATGAGTACTGGAAGTGAGCACTATTTATTATGCTCTGTTAAGACAGCAGAAAACGGGTATATTAGTTACACATAATAGAGTGAGGCACGGACTACCCAGAGAATGAATATCACAATCCAATAAGCGGTTTGCTATCCATTATGGAAATAGTGGAACAGAGAGTGAGAGATAATAAAAGAAATATATGTAGAGGGAGGCATAGCAAGGTTCTCTAGCAGCACAGTCCAGCAAACTGTCTTCCACTCTTTACAGAGTATCTCTCAGTCGTTTGCCAACTGCTAATTTATTTCTTTTGGAGCTTTTTTAGCCATTTTATGTCAGGTTTTGCTCTGGGTCGTTACACTCGCGTTTAAAACTGTTGTGTGCCAAAAAAAAAAGCAATGAAATAGAAGCCATATGCAAATGCTCATACTTCTCATAGATGCTGCTGCCCTTGTTGTTGCTGCTGTTGCTGTTAGCTGCTGTTGTTTGGCAACTTCCTTTCCGGCTTTGTTGTTTATTTAAAGACTTTCTACGCGTCGTTAGACATCGCAGCCACATGTTGATATTACCAAATCCCACAGCCACATCAAAGGCTGACCCCGCCCCCCGACGCCCGTTTGGCATGCCACGCCTCTGCCTTGTTGTGCGTTTATTACGCCTTTTAGTACGCATTTAATTCGAAATCGCTTGCTTGAATTCCAGTTAAATGTTTGTGTTGGCCCGCAGCGTACAACTGAAGTCAAAGTCAAAGAATTTTAGGACTTAGGCCAGGAATAACGCCAGCGGCGCAGCATCAGCTAGTCAAACAAATGCTGCACATTAAATGCCTATTTGTATTTATGTTTGTTTATTTATTATTAAAATCAGCTTGTTTGCACTCACTTCTGTGTGTGTGTGTGTGTGGGTGGTTGGGTGGGTGTGCAGCTCATAAATATGCAAGTCATTAATAGAAATATGATTTACCCGAGGCGAGAGCCAGAGCCAAAGTCACATCACAATCCACGTCAAAGTCAAAGCAACCAACCCCCAATGGCTCTGTCTGTCAGTGCTCAAGTGGATGAGGAGGAAGATGGAAGGTGGAAGGTGGGCAGCGGCTGCAGTACGATTGACAGCCTAAGCGCTCCATGGGGATTGGGGTTAGTAACGGTGTAACTGGCACTCAGCCAGCGCCTCTCACTGCTCCTCGCACATCCCCCAGCTTGGTTCATAAATTGAGTAAAAATTACGCTTCATTTGATTTAACACAATCGAAATGTTGTTGTCCTGCCTCGTTGTTGTTCCGTCAAGGCATTTGGTGTGTTGACTTCTAACATGGTTTGCCGGTCGCCAGTTACGGACTTCGCCTTTCAGCGACAATTGGATTAGGACATCATGGCCATGATGAGCAACCGGTTAACGGTTAAACGATAAATGGGGTAACATACAATTGAGCAGATTTTTGCGGAATTTCAAACGTGCTAGAGGCTACAGATAATGCTAAACTTGCAAAACTGTGGAAGGAAGTGAAGTGAGCCATATTCAAGCAGCTTGCTCTGTAAGCAAAAACTAAGCTGATTAGCTATAAATTATATATATTTTGCATATGCCTTTGTAATAATTTAAATTGAAAATTGAGGGAATTATGGAAAAGGTTTGCAGTAGCAAGAACCATTTTAATAATGAATTAATCAAGGCTGAAAAGGTATAAAAATTAAGTGAACTCGAGCAGGAAATGTAGAATGAAGACATAAATATTATATAAATAAAATTGCAAATCTTTAGAAATTATTATTGAAAATATAAGAAGTTTAAAAGTAGAATTTTGGTTTTATTTAAATTTATTTTTATGTATTTTTTTGTTTGTTAGTTTTTCAAATAGGTTAAAAAAAACATGGTTTGAAATATAGGCACAAGATGAACGTTTATATAAATATAAATCAATATATAATTAAAATATCAAATCTATAGTTAACTTGTAATTTCGAATACAGTTTTTTAGCTCAAATATTAAATTTTAAAATATCAAATGTTATTAGGTATTTAGCTAAAAATTAAATATCAGAAAGTTGGCTTCGGGGAAGCTACTAATCAAGCAGTCTTATATATTCTATATTGATTTTAGATTTTGTCTATAAATTGTAAACTGTAATTGATATTGAATACAAATACTTATAATGGCAAAAATAACTAGGTCTACGAACCACAACAGCGAATTTCTCAAATTCCAAGCCAATAACTTTTGGTCAGCTGCTGGCGCATTTAACAGCTATTTTAGCCATCGCTGACTCAGTTTCCATACGCAGCTAATGAAATAATTAAAGCACTCCACATGCTCAGTCATAATATTAGTTTTGGTCAATTAATAAAATGCTCTTTAATATACCCAAATAGCGTGCAATCTGTGAAGCGTATCTCGCGCGCCTTTGCCGCAAATGCAATAATAAACACATTGTCTGCGTGGTTTCTGGTTCAGCTGCTGTAGCTGCTACAGCTGCCTCTTCTTCAGCTGGGATGCTGGGTAGGTGTATATATTTTATGGACCTTCTTTTGCTATTGCAGTTAGCCGCAGCTCGGCAGTCAAGCAGAAGGCTAATATTTCCGCTATTGGCGGCGATTTCTTTCACTTGGCCGCGGGCCACTGCAACTCGCAACTTGCAACTTGCAACCGTTGCACATGTTGCGCCTTTGCTCGCGTTTAGTTTTTCTTTTCTCTTTCTCTCTTTTTTTTCAATTTGGTTTTATTTTATTGACAGGCAGCGTTCGGTTACATGGAACAGCCATGGAGTGCTGCTCCTGGACGGACTGCGGCAACTGTTGTTGTCGGCAGCCAGCGGCAGTTGCAACATCCGCACATGTGGCACGGCACGGCACGGCCCGACCAGGCCAGGTCTCGCTCTAACGCTATGTATCTGGGCACTTTTTCCTGTTTTGTAGCCAGCGCGCATTGTTATTGTTTATTGATGCACTACTTTGCGCTATTTTCGTGTGCCAGCCAGATGGTGGGCGTTCGTGAAGAGAACCAGAAATCCAGCTAACAAAATGCCAGCAGCTCTGCTCTGTGTCTTGCTGCTAAAAATACATAAATTGTCTTAAACTCTGCACTGTCGATCTATCGATGGCTACCAAGTGCAGACGTAATGAGTCGCCTCTTGTGGGCGGTGCGGGTTCATGCAAATTTGTTGGCCAAGTGGAATTCAATTAGTTGTCAACTTTTTTTGGGTTTAACCGTAAAGACAGCAGCAGCTGCAACAGCAGCAACTGCAACAGCAGCAACTGCAACAGCAGCAACTGCTGACAGCTTTCGCCCATAAAACGCGCTGTTTCATTAGCTTGCCTCTAGCTCCCTCTCCTTTCCACTCTCTCAAATTTGACAATGCCTCATCACATAAACTCAACGGCATAATTAGGATAGTCCCAAACAACTGGCAACTTGCAACTTGCGACTTACATCTTTGCAACCTGAGCTGCAGCTCAGCTCAACTGTCGCAGTTTTATTGAATTGTCAAGCGGCTCCTATATATATGTATATATATATGGCCAAGAGTTCGACTAGGCTGTCTGCCAATTACAGACCAGACTCTGTAGACTTTGGCAATTGCAGCACAGTCTTTGTTTTGTTTTTTTTTTTTTTTTTTTTAGTGTATCAACAATTACGTATGGGAGAGCCTGTCGCTGGAGTCGACTCCTTTCCTTTTGGCTTTTATGTCGCATGTAATTAGTCACGATGTTGGCAGACATACAGCAGGCCAGCTGAGCCGCGATTCTCTATCTGGCTGCCTGCTGGTGTCTTTTGCCTTTGTTGTTTGCCGTTAAGGCCAATCTGGCTGAAGGTAAAAAAGCCAACAAAAAAGAAAATAAAATAAACTCAGTTGCAGTTGATGCTGCCTGCAATTGCGGAAGTGTGAATTGCAGTTGCTGCTTGCAATTTATGGGCTGCTGCTGCAGCGTTTAGGCCGCAGCCATAATTAGGCCAATTAGCTCTGCAAACTGCTCATAAATAACTCGAATTTGAGCTCTAAGCCTTGCAATTGCTCTGGCCAGCAGCGGCCATCGATTGTCCGCTGTTTCATGCGGCCATCATTTAACATATTCATTAGAACTTTAACGCGCACACACGTAGATATATATCTATATATATATATATATATATGTATGAAACTAATTTATAGTCACATGCAGCGCTCAATAATAGGGTATTAATCAAAACACAGTTAATTTTAAATTGGATAAAAATGCTTTAGCACAATGAGAACCGGTTCGAGCCAATGGAGCACTCTGTACTCTCTCATTACCTGCTCGGCTTCGCGCGGCTCGAGCTGCTGCGTTCAAAAATGAAACACACAATTTCAGAGTTTCAAAGTTTTGTAAGCACTTGAAAAACTTGGAATTGCTGCGTAATGCTGACAACAACAGCAACAATATAAATGTGTATTAACAACATGAGAACCAGCAACAACATGAGTTTTTCGAGAAAAAAGCAGAAAAAAAAAGTTAAGTGCGCGTGTGGTGTATGCTAGACTAGCAGTTACCCTTTAGGAAGAACTGAGGATTGCTGAAAATGTCTATATCATATAAAGGTGTAGTACGAGATATTGGTATATATGTACATAGGTATTGCTTCCCTCCATTCCTATCTATTTCCATCTTACTTTCTCCCCTCTATCTATGTTCTCTCTCTCTCTCTCTCTCTCTCTCTATATATATATATATATATATATATATATATATATATATATATATATATATATATATATATATATATATATATATATATATATATATTTATTTATATATTAGCTCATACACTTTATGTATTTATATATGTATTTATATGGTTTCTCTCTCTCTTTCGCTAACACTCCATTAACACACACTCTCTCTCTCTCTCTGTCTTTGTCCTTTTTATTGTATTATTTTTATTGTATTCGATGTCTCTAATTTTACATCAGTAAATTTCGCACTATCTCCATCTATTTCCCTCCCTCTCTCTTTTATTTCAGGCCTCTCATCGTCTCATCTCTTAATCTCTCTACCTTTCTTTCTTTTACTATATATCAATTTTTCAGTCTCTCCCTCTCTTTCTACATAGTATAGAATCGATCACAACTGCTCATAGCCATACAAAATTCCGCCATGAACAGGGTATAAACAGTTTGTTGTTGACTGCTTGTTCGGATGTGCTCGCCTCGCACTTGAGACTCTCAACTCTCAACTACACACAGTTTCGTGCACTTGAAACTGTTACGCAAATGTGCGTAATGCGCATGAATATGGATGGATACATGGTAGCCAGCTCTGAAGCGAATACGATCGAGTTGGTTTCTTGCCCACATGCAAAAGGCCAACAGCAACAACTACAACAACGACAATAAGAAGGTAACAACAAGCTCACAGCAACGGTAAAGCGTTCCGCTAGGCAGGCCTTCAGTAGCTCAGCCGTTTTGGCTAGGCGCGTGGGCCTTGGCTAGGAACTTGAGCTACTGCCTATTGCCTATTGCCTACTGCCTACTGCCTACTGCCTACTGCCAAAGAGAAAAAGGTCTCCGACATTTGGGACTGCCGACGAAGTGAGTGCCTTGAAGTGGCCGCAACGCAAATGTTTCGAAAATGCTAGCCCATAAACTCAAGCAATTTGTTAAAGCCATGCTTTCGGCCAAGTTAGTAACGTGTTGCTCACAGCGCAACATGTTTTCAAAAACCATAAAAACTAATTATGGTCTTGTGTGTATAACATGCTACATTAGTTCCCCAGAATTCATAAAATATTCAACATTTTCATGCCACAAGTTCAATTGGCGCGAAGTGAATTTCCACTCAAGTTGGCTTTAATTGAAGTCGAATCTCAATTGAGTTGAACTCGAGTTAACTTTCACAACATGTTGCAGCTGTCAGTCAATTTACAGGGTATCAGACAGTGGAGCAGCTTTGATGAGCTGGCACAAAGCTGTGCTGCGCTGCGACTGCGCATTCAATCAGCCGCCTAAGCCCGAGCACAATTAATCCTTTAAGCAAGTGAAGTACATAAACTCAATTTAGCGCACGCTGTCACACAACTCGCAATCAGCGCAGATACTCCAAGATTATATATATATATGTGTGTATATATATGAACTGGGCGACATTGCGCGACGTGTTGGGTAATTTGGAGAATTTATGACAAGCATTATGGCAACACTGGTTCCATTGGAGCTGCAATTGTAGCTGTGTAACTCTGGCTCTCGCTGCGGCTCCGTCTCTATGTATCTATGTCTATTCTGACCGCCCAAACCAGTTTCATTATATCTATATATATATATATATATATATATATATTTATGCAACGCGCTTGGCTTTCTGATTACTCACGCTCAACTGCCCACAAAATACAAGAGTTCGTGGCTGATCGTGAATTTTGCTGCTGCTGCTACCAACTACGAGCCAACATAATGGTCGACTCTATCGGGGCGATTCCCAATGCGCTTCGTTGACGTCGGCGCATTTTGAAGATTTGATAAATTAGAAATGCCAATTATACAAATAGTCAGAAGTTGCTGCTAAATTGTCAAAACTACTTGCCGGCTGGCAGCAGCAGCAACTGTTGCTTGGTTCTCTTTTGGATTTAAGAGCTGGCTGCGTGACACGCTTAAGAAAACATGTTCGTGACTCGAGCTTTATTTGGAGTATGTTGCGAAACAGTATGAAAAGAGAATATATAAAGAGAATATATATAGAAAAGAGAAAAATATTTATTTTTGATTTAACATGCAGCTTAACCTGAGCTTTAACATGAGAATATACAATAAGTGTTTGAGAAGGAAACTAAATGAGTTTTTATCGAAGGTTATGGTATTTCAATATTCTGATTCTATTGGTTAGTCCTTCTAAACTTTTTCAAAAAAAAAAATTTATATAATCTTCTATATGAAGACACTTCTAAACATGACATGAGGATGCAAAAGAAAATGCGAAAATTGTAAAGGATTATTAAAAACTTGTATATATACTCAACATTATTATATATTTGTTATATATTTATTTTATTATTTTTAAATATTTTTATTAATTATATTATATATATTTATGTTTTTATTTTTATATATATTTTTTTTGTATTATATTATATATTTATTTATTTTATTATTTATTTTTATTTATTTACATTAATTTCATTATTTATATATGTTTCTATACATTAACCTAATCACGTAGATCTCAATAAAAGATCTCGCAAACATTACTTCTCTAATAACATTTTGCGAGCAACATATCTTTTATCTCATTTCGTGATTCGTACGGCTAGCCGTCAGCCTGCTTGTCCTCTCGCAAAACTATATCGACCATCTCTAGCTGAGGTTGAGCGGCCAGTTTGACAGGCCGCCAAAGGTGCGGCAGCGAGTCAGGCCTCAATCTCAGCGGCCTTAATACAGTTATGGCCAAATCCCTGCAGCTTTTAAATTGCTTTTGCTCTCTGCCAGTTAGCCAGCTTGCCAGTTAGTCAGCCTGCCAGCTTGCCAGCTGCCTTTGCTGTTTGTCTAAATGTCAAATGCGATTGCAATGCGCTTGGATGCACATTGGCGAGCCGCCTCTCTCGGTTGTTGCCCCCAGCTTTGCCTTGCTCTTGGGCGACAAACTAAAACAGCTCCAGCTTTAATTGCGCAAAGTCTGCGCCAAACTGTGGCAACAAATGTTAAAGTGCAACGCCTGCTTTAGCTTTTTTCCTTGTTTTTTTTTTTTGGGTGTGCCGCCAACAAGAGTTGCAACTGCAAATGAGTTTTCCAATTGACGCAGTGTCTCTGGTCTGTGCCGGCCTGATCGCATTGCGTATACGCCTCGTTGTCTGAGTTCCCAGGGCCTAATTCAATTAAGTTGTCGCGGAAATTGGCTAGCACTACGTGTCGCCCATATTCTGCTGGCTTTCGCAATTTAAATAAATCATCAGCGCCTCCGAAGTCGGGGCACCAAATTCTAGTTTCGGTCTAGTTCCATTTGCCGTGCGCCCTGCGCTATGTGCTGTGTGCTGTCGATGCATTTTGAGTACGTGCCGCATGTCTCGAGACTGTTGTGGCAAGACCTTCGTGTCTTCCGTCTGCCAATTTAGTATTTGCTCTTGGGTCTTGTGTCTTGAGTCTTGGGCCTGGGCCTGGGCCTGGGCCTGGGTCTCTGTCATGCACTTTTCCATGTTCGTGCGGCTGCTCCAGTTCTGTTTTTTTGTTTTTGTGTTTGTGTTTTTGTTAGTGGTGCCTAGGCCAGGGTATTACCGTGCGATAATACCGCAATTCATCATTATTATATTGTGTCTGCAACATTGTTTTTGTTGTTGGGCCCATGTTGGCACGTCAGCTGGCGGTCGGTCTAATGAACGGGTTCCGCATTTTGATATATTGACACGAAAACAAAAAGCGAAACAGCATAAAAAGCATAAAATAACACAAAGTACATCCAGCTAATCGTGTCTTAAATATCTATATATACATATATCTGTATATTTGCATATGCGTTGCATGCTGCTCGGGGCGTGGCTGGGCAACGCCTCAATTAGGCGTTAACTGATTGGAATTCTAACGGCCAAGCCACATGATTGCCGCAAATCTTTGTGCTCATTAGTCGGCGGGCTAACAAACTTGGCTGCCAGCTTGTTTATTTAAATCTAAGCACCAACATTTGTCCCGAACTTACAGCCGTACAGTCGCAGCTAGCCGGCCAAATTATAGCAATTGGCCACGCTGCAGGCTGCGGCTGGAGCTTGAAACAACAAACTAGCTAAAGAGGCTGGGCTGCGCAATCATTAGGCTTACGCTTAAGCCTGTGCTTACCATTTGCCTGCCCATGGAATGCTGGGCGATAAGGAAACGCTAGCCTAACGAATTTGCAACCTCAAATTTGGATCAATAAAAAAAGCAACAACAACACGCAGCAAAAGAGACCACCAAAAATATAAGCAGCCAAAATTTGCAGAAATTTTTCCCAAATTAAACTTTGAAATACTCTTTTGACAAATTAGGAATTTCATATATTTTATTTACTATATTGAATTAAGAATTTAAATCAAATTAAAATTTAATTTAATTTAAAATTCAATATATTTATAGATTATTTATATCTTAAATAATTTATGATAATAAATTTTCAAACTGGCAAATTCTCAGCTGGCATTAACTTTCAAAGTGTCTCTTAGCCTAATAAGTTACGCTCGCCTCTATCCTTTCCTTAGCACTACTCTGCTTATTTGGGCTTTCACTTCTTTCTTATGGCTCCTTTCCTATAGCTAGTTGCATATACCCCATTCGCATTGGCATTGAACAATACAAAAACCACTTTGTTAGCTGGCGGCGCAGTTGGCACAGAGAGACCAACCCAAAAAGCGCACAGAACAATGGCCAAAAGCGTAGCTGACCTCAGTGCGAGCATTTGGCCAAATGTGTGTGGGTGTGTGTGTGTGTGTGTGTGTGTGTGTATAAGTAAATGTGTTCAAGTGTGTGTGATTGTGTGCTAAGCTTAGCCCATTATGGCGCCTAACGTACGAAGCGTTGCAGGCAACAGACTGAGAAAACAGAGACAGAGAGTGGGAGAGAGACAGAGAGTGGGAGAGACATGGACCTAGGACCAGTTGCAGTTGTGGATGCTGCTGCATCGGATGCTCATCAAAATGATTGCATCACGAAGAACAAATTTAAACGGCGATTACCGCCCAGCCACCCCCCAGCCCGCCGCCTCTTTGGGCTTCGCCTGTGCTATCCGTGTCCACTTTTTGGGGTACAGGCAATTTCTATAAATGCAGTTAAACGCATAAGCACAACAGCAACGACGACAACAACAACAACAACTCAGTCAATGGCTCGTAGTCAGAGTCCAAGTATGAGTCGCCGCTTCGGTTGCTTGGATTTATGGGCTTTCACAAAATGCCGCTGTGATTAAGTTGCATGAAAATTATAGTTTCCCTAGAACTTTTATGTCGCTTTAATTGATGCAGCTCCGGATGCGGTCCAGCCGGGCTGAGAGGCAGTTATGATCTTTGGGGCGAGTTGACAGATGAGCTCGCAGCATGCAGCTAGCGGCAGACAAGTTGCGGCCAGTTGCAACAACTCTCAACAAGCTCGTTAAAAAAACGCAAGACGCAAAGCATAGCTGGCAAAAAAGGGAGTATGTAGATATAATATATATAATATTTATACTCCTATACATGCATATGCACAAATATATGTATTTATGTGCGGTCGAAGGCACGCAATTCCAGTGGAGCGTCTGGCCTGCAGCACTAGCTCGGCTTTTGCTGCCTGACAAACTGGCTAAATACGCCTGAAAAAATAACAACACGTTCTGCGTACAATCATATTAGAAGGCCAATTAGCTGCAGTTCATGAAACTTTCGCTGTTTAATGTAGTATTAAAACATGCTATTGGCCCATAAGCAAACGAGACATGCAAAAATATTTCTATTTATTATTTTTTTTTTTACTTGCTATTTGTTTTTATAACAATGCTCCACATAATAAAGCGGAAAAAATGTTTATTATTTGCTATATTACAGGAGAGTTAACTCTGCACATTAAGGAAGTAGTTTGAGTTTGAGTTTGGGAAAAGGAGTATAGGAAATGGAGTATATGAAAGTTCTCTGCTCTTGCAGTTCTACTCTGTGTGTAAACTTCATTCTGATTTTAGATGTGTAACATTTCTATTTATGCGATGACTTTTGCAGTTCATTTTGTAAGTGATTTCCCCTTAAATAGTCAACAACTCTGGCTGTCATGCCGCAGATGGCCAGTGCATGACATATTCATACCAAAGTTGGCAACAAAGCACTCGCATATGCAAAAACAGCTTCCTTTCTCAGCTCCAACCGCATGCCGCGGCAAAGCAGCAACTCTGGCTGTCATTTAGGCTCTATGGCTAAATGCCACTGGCTTCATATGTAGTCATAGAATTTTGGAAAGAATCTTTCACGCCTTTGCCTTGCGCAAGCCTTCACTTAACTTAACTGTACATTTTTGTCCACTCTGATAGACGACAACTCAGCGCAATTTGTTGCAAGTTGTCCGCCCGCGCAGCCAGCATTGGCACTGGCAAATTGGCAATTGCACATTTGAGGGACAAGTGTAAATATTGTGATTGCAAATACGCTTTCTGATTTATGACCGTAATTATATGCATACAGGGAAACATGCAAATATATATATGTATATATGGACAGACTTACAGTCATATGCAAAATGAAATCGTGCGGCAAACGTGTAATTTAATGCGATTTTGTTGTAAGCAACGCCAACAACAAAGATGCAAAAATGAACAGAGAGAGGCAGAGTGGGAGAGAGAGAGGGAGGGGAAAGCAAGAGCAGCCGCTGCAGCTGCAGCTGACGGGGCACAAATGACAAAGTTGTATGGCGCGCAGGCGCAAAGCCAGCTGACTGACATGGCACCCACTGTAAGCTCTTCTTGCCCACTGTCACTGTCAGTCCTTCGGTCTGGTCTGTACGGCTATCACTTTAATGCTCGACTGACTTAACACGCAAATTAATTAAGTGCGACTGCGAGTGCGACTGCGGCTTTTGCTTGTGTTGCCAACAAATTGCTTTGTGGTTGATCAACAGCAACAACAACTGAAACAACAGCAACAACAGTAGCAACATGTTGCATACAAATTGTGGCTACATGCTCATATCTGTGCATCAGCGCCTTGAACCCACAGCTTGACCTTGTCCCTGACCCCGACTATTAAGATGTTATCTATGCAGCTGCCGAATTGCATGCGCAACTGGAACAGTGCCTGCAAGAGCTATGCGCACAGCATAAGTGGAACTTGTGTGCAGCGCATATCTCAAAGCCATTCAGTTAAATCCATTTACATTTAGTTAACTCTATCATTTGCTGCAAGCTCCATGGCAATAATCTTAATGAGTATTTTATTATACCAAAATTGGCTACTTACTATTATATTATATGTTGGTGGCTATTAAGTTAATATAGATAAATATTTATGAGCTGTTTCAGTAATATGTATAATTTATGCTTTATTAATGTGTGGCACATTAAACAGATGCTGCTTGGGAAGATGATCTTGATGGATCGATTAGTTGGTGTAAATACCAGTTGTTGCTTAATAAAAACAGTATATTGGGATATATGCTGCTAGCTGAGGGTCATTTATAGAGTAAATATGAAAGAGAGAGAGGGAGAGAAAGAGAGAAACCAGAGTTGCAACAGAGCTGGAAGTGCTTAAAGTTCGTGATTAGTCTCTTTGAGGTGATAGTGCTACTAATTCCGAGAATTATAATCAAGCTATTGAAATATTTAATGTCTGATTAAAAATTGTTTTCCAATTTATTGAAATAATTGAATACAGAAAAAATTTATTGCATATATTATTTAAATAATTTATAAAAATAAAATATTTATAAATAAATAATATTTATATAAATAATTATTAATAAAATAGTTACATTATATTATATAGAAATTAATGTTGCACTTAAATATAAAAATAACAAAATTTAATAGAATCAACACGCATGCAATTTTCTCGAATGTTTTGCTACTCCTTTGTCTGTCTGCTGCAAGCTTCAATTAATTTTTTGCAGTGCATGAGTTTTTCAGGTGCCTGTAAGACAGCTGTCCAAATAGGATAGAGCTGACAAAAAACTACAGCGAAAAGTTAAGTAAAAAACTATCTTGCATAACTTGAAGTTTTTGTGCTTGGCTATGCAACAACCCTTCAACCAGCCGGCAGCAAATTGTCTTCTTTTTCATTAAACTTTTAACTTTGAATGTTTTCTTCTTCTTCTCTTGCTACAGTTAACCCCATTGTACCTGGGGGTAATTAATACAACAACCTGTTGCCGAGCTCTATCTACAGCTCTAGAATTTTACAAAAAAATTTATTGATTGCATTTTATGGAGCTCATATCTTTGCTCCGTACACGTTCTCCAATACTCTTGCCCCAATTTCAGAGGCAACGACGGTGACGACGACGGCGGCATGCGCCACACAGAGAGGGCGTTACGTGGCGGGGCGTGGCATTACTCACTTATGTAGAGAAGATATTGAGGCATGGAGCGTCATCGGCTCTAATTGGAGTAAATTATGTTTACACATTTAGTCGTGCAATTAGGTCAGGCACTGAGTGCCTGACTGCGTGTGTGTGTGTGTGTGTTGCTGATATGATATAAAATGCATACTGAGACTCGCTTTTACATAATTAAGAACAGAGCTGAGACGAGGGTCGTGTGAGGTCTCTGCTACCCAGTTTTATCTCGCATTTAGATTTTGGAATACTTAATTAGTTCTCGCGCTACGATTTATGTGGAGCTCTTACGAAATGGAAGAGGTTAGGAAATGCATTTACTAACTGGTTAAATGGGGAATGTCTTGACTAATATTTTACTATGGACGCATAAAAATGTCGGCAGGCATTAGAATTTGACGTCATTAAGAGCAGGAAAACGAGAAGTTATGACTCGCACTCAGCTAACCGATGGGAATGCTAAAAATAAACAAGACTCAGTTGGTTTTTTTTGTTTTTTCTTCTAAGAGCCAATTCGTCTGAGTCGATGCATCGAGCATTCTCCGCTTGAGTCAGTACTCAGCCAGTTAATCGCATATAGAGATTGCACGTACATTTCACATTTCAAATGGCCACGCCCCAATGCACAATTGAAAAACCTGGATCGACTTGCAGTAGCGCATATTTTCCTTTATGTAATTAGAATTAAATACACGCGGGGTTTTTCCAATTCAGAACAAGAGAAGTTGCGAGCATTAGCGACGGAGAGCGAGAGCAGGACAGAGAGCGACAGCTCCAAGAGCGAGATTTCGCTCAACAGGTTTCGTTTCTCTTACTTTTTCTGTATTTTTTGTTTTCGAAAATATTTGCTCAGTGCTCGTCTTGAAGCACCCACTGTGCTGCAGGGAGCGGGGCAGAGAGCGTCCACCGTTCGTAGACCGGTTATCAGCTCGATTCTAGGCACTGGGCTCGCATATTCTCGCTTCTCAAAGTTTTTGCCAAGCTCAGTTTGTTTTTAAAGCTGCAGTCGAGCTGAGCTGCCCAACAGACGATCGCAGCGCGTCGAGACGCACAAAAAAAAAAAAACAAAGGAGAAGAATTATATTTATAAATATATATATACATATAAATCTCTCTATATATAAAGCAGCAGCTAAACGAGTTTCCCTCTCCGTAGTAATTGGTCGCCATGTCGTGCAAATACTGTAAGCTAAGAACAATTGTGGAAATATCCAGTGTGCGGCGTTCTAACCAATGCGCTCTGCCTCGTCTTTTACAGCATCAGCAATGCTGCTTCTACTGGGCAGCTGCCTCAGCCTTTGTCTGCTGCTCACACCCGCTGCCTCGGAACCCCAGCAGCGTATTGTGGACTACGGCAATGTCGTATTTGGCAGTCGTTCTGGCTTTGATAACCAGATACTGGGAAGGCCTCGAGTGGTGGCTCCAGTATTAAACAGAATCGGCCAACGCACGGCAGTCGCAGCACAATCGCCTGCTGCTTTACCTACCCAGCAACAACCCGCTCAACCGGCAGCTCCAGTTGCAGCTCCGGATGCAGCTCAAACTCCTGCCGTAACAGTTCTCGGCATCAATGATTCGCCAGGCAAGGCAGCAGCTGGTCAATCACGGGGACAGTCGGGTCCGGCACGTCCGCCGGCCCAGTTCAATTACCGTGAGCGCTTCAGCTCCAACCTATTCCAGCCCATATCGCGCAACAATCTAAACCGTAATGTCGTCTACTCGCCCTCCTCAGTCCACGCTATGCTGGCCATGCTCTACGGCGTCTCCAGTGGAGCGACGGCCAACGAGCTCCGAACAGCCGGTCAGTTCGACCAGAGTCAACTGGCAACGGCTAAGGACTTCCAGCGAGTAAACAAGCTGGAGCGCGAGCTGCAGAATGCTCAGCTGATTGTGGCCAATAAGCTGTTCTACCATCGCGAGCTGGCTGTGATTAATCCAGACTATGAGCGCTATGCTCGAGAGTTCTTTAACTCGGAGATCGAGCCGGTCAACATGAAGCGTTCAACCAATACGGCGGCCAGAATCAATGCCTGGGCAGCGGACGCCACACGAAACATTATACGCAACCTGGTCAGCCCCAACGACGTGGATGATCAGACCCAAGCTCTGCTGGTCAATGCCATTTACTTCAAAGCGCGCTGGGCAAACCAGTTCTCAGCCATGGACACAACGCCGGAAAAGTTCCGCGTGAACAGCAACAAGGCCATCACAGTCTCCATGATGTACAACGACGACGTGTTCGACTTTGCCGAGCTACCAGAACTCGATGCCGTAGCTCTGGAGCTGCCCTATGCCGGCACCCAAGTATCTATGCTATTCGTATTACCCAATCAGGTCGATGGTCTGCCACAACTGGAACAGCAACTGGAACGTGTAGACCTAAATCAGATTGCCGCACGGCTACGGCGGGAAATGGTCGCGGTGCGACTGCCCAAATTCCGCATTGAGTTCGAACAGGATATGACGAGTCCGCTGCAGCAGCTGGGCGTGAATCGCATGTTCACCGCCGACTCGCAGGTGGATGCCATGCTAATGCGTCCCGTGAGAGTGTCGAAAATACTACAAAAGGCCTTCATCGATGTCAACGAGGCGGGCTCTGAGGCAGCTGCCGCGACCTGTAAGTTTAAAGACCTTCGCAGTGGAATACTACCTCCAGTGAGCTAACTATGATTCCCTTTCCTATCTTTATACAGTTGCCAAATTTGTGCCCCTGTTGCTGCCAATGAAGTCACGCGAATTTACTGCCGATCATCCGTTCCTGTTTGCCATACGCACGCCTGAGTCAGTGCTCTTCATTGGACATGTGGTTCAGCCGCCGCAGGCCAACGCTAGACAGTAGATCCGTCCCTAGCCTCTAAGTTAACTGTACGCATTTGCTATTTGTAATACATACTCGTAATTCTTACTTTTATTGTAATACACTCAAACTATATACAACATTTTTGTGATTTGCGTTTGCTTCTCTGAGATAACCTTTGCGCCGTGCTGCGCTGCGCCTATTGCTCAGCATCTGTGCCTTTTCCAGCCTTTGGTTTTTGCCCGCAAAAGCTTGGCAAACCCGTTTCGCTCAACAGAGAGCCCCTCGAACTGACTGTGAATGGTAAATGGTAGCTGGCAGCTTGGAGCTGCTGGGTATAACAATGTTTGACGTACGCCAATGCCAAGAGCTGCTGTACAAACAAATGCAAATTTCATTAATCGCAACTTCCTCGATTCGATGTCTGGAAAGTCCAGCTGCAGGTTCGATTCCCGATGACTAAACCGAAAAATCCCGTTGACCAAAATACTGAGAGTCGGACTATCTTTGACATTGCATAATGTATTGTAATAAATATAATAATAAATGAACTGACGGGCACAGTTCTTGGTTGGGAAAAAAATGGGGGTTTACGAACTTGAACCATCAATTGCAGCTGTTTGTTTACGCAAATATGTGGCTGATAAGAAAAAACTGGTTTTTCTCATTGGGCACTGAGAGAAATGATATTGAAAGCAATTCATATCGAAGCAGAGATATTCTGCAATGTTGTAAAATAAAGTGGTTATTATATAATGAGTTGAGATAGCCGATTTTCAAATGGATTTATGATTTAGTAAAAATCGAATAAAGTGATTCCCCTGAAAAATAAAGGAATCGACTATCAATTTTTATATGATTCCCCTGCATTTCCTAGTTCCAAAGCTATTTGTTTTATTAGGGTTTCTAAAAAAAAAAAAAAAAATATTTAAAAAAAATTATATATATTTTACCATATATATGCCTATAGTCAGAAAACGTCTCAAAGTCTATATACCCCTGCTCTTGTGCTCTCTTTAAGTAAATTGATTACAAATACACTCATAATAGCTTTAATGGATCAGTGGAATCTACTCGAATCTGGACAGGGCTGGCAATTAGGTCACTTACTAGATAATCAGCGAGACTATTTCATTCAGCTGTCATGCAGAGTCACCTTCTCCCTCTCCGTTCTCTCTGTCCCCCTCTCTCTCTCTCTCTCCCTCTGTCTCTCTTATCAGAATTTCAATTAAAAGCAACTTTGAGTGTTTTCTTGTGTGTAGATCTTAAAACCGGCTCTACGTCGCTGTCACATTCTGTTTTGATTTTCCGGCTCGCGTGTTTATTTAATTGAGTGTGAGCTCCAGCAGCAACAGCAGCTTAAACCTAAATCTTAAATACGAACTTAAAGCTTGGAAATACCCCCGATGAGTTACGCTAACTGGAGACGACTTGCAGTCGTAACAGCCGTCGTGCTGCAGCTTCTGCTGCTGTTCAGTAGCTGTGTGGCCGGCAGTCCGGCAGCTGCTTTAAGCGGCTCCACCGAGCGCTTTGGCCTGCGTCTGGCCACGACTGTGGGTCTAGCACAGCCCCATAAGAATGTTGGTGTCTCCCCACTACTGCTGCAAACGGCTCTCGCACTGCTCTACGCTGGCATCACGCCCAGCTCGGCGCCAACAGCTCAGCAGCTGCGCGTGGCTTTGGAGCTGCAATATTTAGGCAATCCGGAGCAGGCACTTAATCAGCTCTCGCAGCTGCTGTTGGATCTGAAGATGGAGGTAGCCGTCGGCTGCCAGCTGCGACTACTCAGCGAGTTCTACACGCAGCAGCGCTACACCTTCAGCTTTCGAGATGAGTTCGAGGAGCGTGCCGGTGCTTTGGGCATAGGCGTGCATCGGCTAGACTTTGACAACTGGGCTAGTACAGCGCAGGAGATTAACTATGAGTTCCTCAAGCGCAGCAACTACAGCGTGGGTGAGCTGGTCAGCAGCCAATTGCTGGAGTCCAGCAGCGCCTCTGACACTCCCTTCCTACATGCCTCGGCTCTGACATTTCGCGCACCTTGGGCCCAGGCCTTCGACGCGCAGGAGACGCAAAGCATCAACTTCTTTACCGAGGGCAGCCACAACGCCAAGCTAGTGGATGCCATGTTCCTGCAGCATCGCTTCCGATATGCGGAGCTGCCCTCGCTGGATGCCCGCGCTATTGAGCTGCCCTATGCCACAGCGGGACTGAGTCTGCTCATAATTTATCCCAATCAGCCGCAAGGCCTGGCCCAACTGGAGCGCCAGCTGCAACGCATCGATCTGCATCAGCTGCGCCGCATGCTCAGCGAGCGGAAAATGGCTCTAACCCTGCCCAAGTTCAATTTGTTGGGCCACACCGAGCTGCGCGCGGCTCTGGAGCAAGTAAGTAAAAGAAGCTATAGAGCTAGAATCTGGTACAATTAGACAAAAACATTGATTCATAATAGTTTACGGAATATCTAGGATAAATTACTGAATTCATCTACTTTATATACCACATAATGCAATCGAGTTCGCCTCTGCTTGCAGATGGGCCTGGCTAAGCTCTTTACGGCCGAGGCACAGCTACACAATGTGTTTAGCTCAATTTTATCTAGCTCGGCACCACATTTGACCGCCGTGCCCCACACGGTGCTGTTCGAACTGAATGAAGCGGGCGGTGAGGCGGCACAAACTTTTGGTAAGTCCAAAGTTAGTTGTACGCTTTGGAATTTCTTTTAAAACTGCATTTCTTGTGCTCTGCTGCGTCACACCCACAGTGGCTGCCTTCACCGATCTATTTCGCAGCACATTGTCCCTAGTGATCAATCATCCGTTCTTCTATGCCGTCGGCAATGAGAAGACCCTGCTACTGGCGGGCCATGTAGTCGACATCTAAAATCGAGGACCACATACAGAGGTTATCTGCTTATCAGCGCCACGTCAAGGTGATAAACGATCTGTAAACAAAACTACAAAAGTACAACAAAAACACCCAGCTGATCGACTAATTTCCGAGAATCTAAGACGTAATCGCAGCTCCAAAAGTCGCTCACAGCCAGCGGCAAATTCAGTTCATATTCAGACGCTCAACGCTCAACGCTCGACGACGCAAATTATCAATCAAGCGAAAACAGTTT
Source organism: Drosophila fulvimacula (assembly GCA_035045555.1). Taxonomy (NCBI): domain Eukaryota; kingdom Metazoa; phylum Arthropoda; class Insecta; order Diptera; family Drosophilidae; genus Drosophila; species Drosophila fulvimacula. The sequence goes on from JAWNOX010000191.1 coordinate 4,692,621, forward strand.
CACAAACACACATACATATATAATTATACATATATGTACACATATTTAGTGTATATATAAATTGAAACAATCATGACGCTCAGCACAGTGCAGTGCCTATTACGTAAGCCTCAATTATTGCCTATAAGATCTTTATAAACTTGTACTTGAGCATACATAAACAGAAACCAGTCTCAATGGTCTACGAAAAAAGCAAAGTGACAATATTTATGGCTCGATTTATTGATAAAATTACAATAAACCTCAAAGAAACTCCCAACTGAATATGAACAACGTTTGAATACCCTGTACTCTATAGTGTTTTTTAGTTATACTGAAAGATAAGCTGTTGACGTAAAGCTTAACAGCGCCAGTTAAAATATGTCAAAGTTAACTTGATTAAATTTCCAGTCTAGGTATATATAAGATATATATTACTGTATATATACAAATTTACTGTCTCCAGCTCAAAGCAGCATCTGTACCAAATTTTTGCAATATATTTCGGGTGAAAGTCTAGTTAGATTAGATAAGAGTTTGTTTAGATTAAAATTAGCGTCTTCTTATATATACAGATATATATATATATATATATATATATAGTTCCATATATTTCGACGTTACACATTTTGTGACACAGTTGGAAGACCCCAGCTGTAGCCCATTGGAATATAAAGCAAAATGAATGGATTGTTTATGCTATGTCATAACGGAATCAAGGTTCTTCAGAGACAATCGAACAAGACAACGCGACACATAATTTAATTGGAATTTTATTCCAAATGATTGGTTTCGTATGCAGATATCCATGTGACTGATGTCGATGATGGCAATAGCTGTCTGCCTGCGTCAACAACTGAACTTTGAGATAACATATATTAGCTATTGAAATTTCGAAATGGTTTATTATAGAATTTTTTTAATTTTTTTTATAAGCTGTACAAATATTCAATTTTATAGTAAATTCAATTGCAATTTTGAAATCGATAATAATAATATTTTTTTTATTTATTTTGGATACAATATGAAGATATGTTGGTGTTAGGAAATAATAATTGGAAATGGAAACATTATAGAAAATTTCGTATATCTACTAAAAAATTTTAAAATTTGTACTAAGGAAATACCTTTATCCCAGCCCTGATCATATTGTAACTATGCCTTATTTTCTTAAGTGGTTTTCTGGTATTTATTTTATATATTTGCATAAAAAATTTGTATTTCAATAAAAATTTTGCCCAGTTTCCTTGGCAATTCTCGGCAGTTGCCAAGCCAGAACCTCGACCGGCTTGGATGCTGCTCGGGACCGCAATCTGCTTGCCGCCGATCTCTACAATGCGGTAGGTGCTGAGCGCCTCAATGAGAATGTTGTGATTGGCACCGCCGCCATACAGACGTCGATGGCACTGGCCTTTTTCGGGGCCAAGGGCCAGACGGCCATTGAGCTGAAGGAGGGTATGCGCTTGGGCATTGGCGATGCGGATCAGGTGTCGCAACGCCATGGCAGCTTCCAGCAGGCGATGACGCGTGACAACAATCTACGACTGGCCAACAACATCTACATCAATGAGAATCTGGAGTTCAAGAACTCTTTTCGTGATGTGGCTCAGCGTCAATTCGACTCGAATATTGACAAACTAGACTTTCATCCACCGTACAACAAGCGCACAGCGGATGGCATTAATCAGGCTATAGCGAGCAAGACAAACAATCAGATTAAGGACATACTCAAGGCGGAGCTGCTCAACGACCGCACCGAAGGAGTCATTGTGAATGGCATCACCTTTGCAGCGCCCTGGCAGAAGGCCTTCAAGCTGGAAAAGACCAAGAGTCGCAGCTTTCGCACGGGCAGTGGACAAAACGTCAACGTGGAGACCATGCAGACGTTGCAGAACTTTAACTATGCCGAGGTTAGCAGCCTAGATGCCAAGGTCGTGGAATTGCCCTATCAGAACCAGGAGTACTCAATGATCCTGCTGCTGCCCAATCGCAAGGATGGCTTACGCTCGCTCCAGCAGAGCCTGGTGGGCAAGAATCTGCTCACCGAACTGGGCGCCATGAGCATGCACAAAGTGGAGGTGGAGCTGCCCAAGTTTAGCGTCACTTTTGGCCTTAGCCTGGAGAAGCCCTTCAAGCAGGTGCGATAAACAAATGAAGTGGAATAAGAAATTTGCAGCTAAACTCTATTTTCTAGCTGGGCGTTACGACCATGTTCTCACGCGAGGGCGACTTTGGGAACATGTACCGCATGTTCGTGAGCCATTTCATCAACAGCGTCGAGCACAAGGCGCACGTGGAGGTCTCCGAGGCGGGCGTGGAGCAGCCCCTGGAGACGGGTGGTAAGCTCTCTCTCTCTATATATATATATATCTCACTCTAGGATTATGATTCTCTCTCTCTCTCTCTCTGCTGCTTTAGTTTTGAAAGGCCTGTTCTCGCGCTCCAAGAAGTTTGAAGCTGATCATCCATTCGTCTTTGCCATCAAATACAAAGATTCGATTGTCTTCATGGGACACATTGCTAATTATGCTTATGTCTGAGCTCAAGTTGTACCCTCGAGCTAATTTGAGGTGCAAATTAATTATCAAATTTATTTGTTTTCTCTTCTCATTCCTTTTCTTATGTATTTAGTTAATGAACGCAAATTTGATCAACAATCAAATTAAAACGAATAAATTTGGCATGTCGCAAGCAGAAGCAAATCGTAAATTTATTATTTATAGAGCTATAGTAAAGTAGAGTAGATGTTTGAAGAATGACAGAAATTTGTTTCAAATTTTATGAGTTTAATACCCTGTATTCATAGGTGATGGAAATTTGAAGAGAGTATGCCGGGAGTATGCCTGACTCTGTGAATCTGTTGTACCAAATCCGATTATACTTTTATAAAAATTGGCTTAAAAAAGAGTAAGGCTAGCGGCTTATGCCCCACTGATAAGCGGTTGTCCGGCAGGGTATGTACTAGTCAACCACATTCTGTGGTATATACTATACACATATAGGAGAAATTCGGAGTTTTGCTTTGACATTTGATGCTAATCAAGAAATTCGATTGGAATTTCACTCATTTAAAGAGGCTTAAAAACAAAAGCCAAAAAAGATCGAATACGATAACATTTAGATAAAAGAAAAACAAACAAAAACAAAATATTAAATAACCTAAGCAGACCAAGCAAAATCGCCAACAAAATATTTCATAATACAAAATGCAGGTAAATAAAATCATGTTTTAATTATCAGCAATCGAGATCTTTTTCAGCGAACTCACCTTTCGAGCTCCAAATGCATTTGATTTGTGGTATCCATAATACCATAATATCCTTGCTGAGACGTTTATCGGCTTTGTTGTTTCGCTTGATTTGCATCCACAAAATTTATTTAGCACATACACTCACACACGAATATCCACATTTATATGTATGTGTATGTATTTGTGCACACACATAAATTAGGATTTCAACATATTTCTTATTAATTTGCCAACAGCAAAAGGCGATTCGAAGTGAGGGCGAAGCTCATGCGCAGGCGCAGCCTTTTATTTATTTATTTTATTTTTACTTCTCTTTTATTGTTGCTATAATTTATTGAATTTTATGTCGCGCTTTTTCTAATCACACATAAATCAAGCCAATCTTGTTTATTTATTTATTTTTTATTTTTTTTTCTGCTTGTTGCTGTGACAGCTTCTAGTACAAATCTTTTTGTGCAGTTAATTTGGTTCAATGGCTGCCTGGCAACGGGAAACTGGTTGGAATTACACTCGATATTTGGTATTTGGAAAAGCTCAATGAGAGTTGGCCAAGTGGGAAATTTAACGCGTCACATTAATTGTAGCAATTTTTTGTTGTCGCACAGTGGGGCGAATCGTGCAGATATTTTAAGAGCATTTAAAATAATTGATGGGCATTTTCCACTTTTACTTCTGCTGGACACATACGCACACACACACACATGCGCACACACTCAAGGCGAAAGAGACGGGAAAACTGGTCAACTATTTCTTCTTATTTATTTTGCGCATGCAGCGCTTAATGCCGTCAGCCTGGATGACTGGAAGGCTGCCGTTTTTTTTAATTCTTTTATTCTTTTTGTAAGGTAGCCTGCGCCAAAAAAAGCAAACAAGCTACTGATTCTGACGGCCAGATAAGCCCAGCGCGCACACACGCGTGGGCGGCGAAGGTGGGTCTGGCGAAGGAGGGGGCGGGTAGCGCGGCGCGGGCAGCTGCACGCTGCAGTTTTTTATTCGCGCAAACTAAACACGCACCAACAACAAATGACGTGAAATTGTAAAAGACGCGTTTAAGCAGCGCATGCCGAAATACGTCTGTCTCGCTTGACACCAATACACAGACTGCGCGATCCTCGACTGCGCACAATTGTGCACCTTACGCGTTCACTAAACAAGCTGTCGCTCTCTCTCTCTCTCTCTATTTCTCATACAGTTATACTCTCTGATGTTCTGCTCGCTCCAACTTCAAATGCAACTTCAACTGTTGCGCTCTCACACACACACGCGCGCGCCCTCTGTCATACACGCTCTCACGGCGATCACTCGGTTGGGCAAGAATACTGGTTAACAAAATACTGGGCACGCTTGCGCTGCCGCTATTGCTGGCGCTGCCTCTGCTCCATGTAATTGTCGTTGTAATTGTAATTCTTGTAGCGCGCCCTCGCTTCATCGCTTGTGGTCAGCAGCTGCAGTAACTGCAGCAGCAGCAGCAACACAAGCAGCGGCGTCTGTCTTCCCTACCTTCTTTCTCCTCGTCTCTCTACTCTCTTCCTGCTGTCCCTTTGTTAGATTTGTTTGTACTGCTTGACAAGTTTTTCTTTGTTTCATGTTGGCTTTGCGACTGGAATTTCAAGTGGGCCCAGTCCAGCACCCTATTCCTCTAGCTCTACCTATCTCCCCTCCCCTCTTACCTGACCAACCAGTGCAGCAGGTGCAGATGCAGACGCAGGCTAAGGCGCTTTTAAAACAAATGCCACAAATGTCTGAAGAGCTCCCTCTCCCTTTTATCTGATCGATCTGATCGCCAAGGGGCAACCCGGGCAATGGCAACTGACTGTTTAGCTTAGCGCACTTCAATACCCTTTAACCATTTAGCTTGCACTTCTCAACACTGGTTAATCTGCAAGTGAAAAGAAAATATATGTGAGTTATAATTGAAGTAAATTATATAAATTATCATATTCTTATATTAATGGATTTGACACGTAATTCCTCTAATTTAAATTAGTTTAGTGTTAATAAAAATACTTTCTTACACTACAAACATTATTAAAATATTAAAAATAAATAAATGATTTTAGATACTTTTAAAATTACTGAAAACAATTTTTTTTAACTTTGAAATTTATTTCAGTTTAGCAAAAATTCTTTACACTTAAAAAAAAAATGTAAAAATATTTTGAATCTATTTTAAACATTTTTAAAATTATTCAGAAGCATTTTATTACAAATTTAGATCCCTTATCAAATATATAAGATGCATATATTATTATAAAATATCTCTTTAGGCTGATTAATAATATAATATTTATTATTTTGATTTCTTAAAAATTATAATACAAAATAGTATTTCAGAATGAGCAAGTCCCACCTTTGGCCCTTTTCACCTCCTTTTTTTCTGAGTGTCTGAAGTCCCAATGAATTTTTAATTCTCGAACATATTCGGGCATAAATTGAATGTTTTAAATATATATTGTATGCATAATATAAAGAGAGCACATAATTCTTATGGGTTTCCTTAATGTTTTCTTATCTCAGCATTTATTTCTTTCTTTCTGTTTTTTATGTTCACCTCTTTGTCGAGGCTGGTTTCTTTGGTTTTTGGGTCACACGTAAAGTGGACGAGGCATATTTAACAGCCCAAAATTATGGCTGTTTGTATTTATTTTTAGCATGTCGAAACGTGTGTAAAAAGCCCAATAACTAATCGAGGCCTTCTTAAAATGCCCTAACCAAGCGTGGCTAATCAGTTTTATTAAGCAATTAAGCATGGTTTCGGCGAGTGGAATGGCATTCTAACGGCAACTTCTATAGATCGGGAACATTTCGAAGATGAAGATCATTTTAGTGCTACTCGCGACACTAACTCCCTTCAGCCTGGGTTGGTATGGCCTGCACTGATCACGCCTATCAATATGTATTAATCTGCAGTTCACTTCTCCTTTCGTAGCCCGATACCTGCCAGTGCCCAGCGGATGCACCTTCACCCTGCCCTTCCTTGAGGTGTGCGCCTATGCGGGCTGTTTCTTGGAGATTGACCAGAGGGACCTCGAGACCATCAACTGCGAACGCGAGCTGAAAGGAAAGCCACGTAGGTCAAAAGCAGACTCGACCATTGACTCTCACTCAAGTCCTTTTCAACTTCCCGACTACTTTCAGCGTTGCAGTTCTACTCGGAGGGCAAATGCGGCCTACTGAAGGTGCCCAAGTGCAAAACCTTCGATTTCTAAATAAAAAGCTGAGCCCGAATCGACTCTGAACTTTATTCAAGTTAATGTTAATGTCTGCTTAAATAATGAAATGATATCGAATAATATTGCTTGACAAGTGTCTTAGAACTAGTTTAGAACTTGACGATGTGTCCGGTGAAGTAGACCGCGTGCTGGTCGCGTATGATGAACACGAACGGATGGTCGGCCACAAAGGTCTTGGGGTCCAAGGGCAGCGACATGGGCACGCCAGCGGCATCTAGAGGGGGAGAGAATCGAGAGAGATCAGCCAAAGGGAAACGGGTCTGGTTAGATAGGTAACACGTACAGCTAATGCCAGCGGCCTCGCAGCCGATCTCATTGACGTCGATGAAGGTCTTGTGCTGCACCTGGGTGATGCGGGTGCCAATAGGCGACTCGTCGAAGATGTTGCTGAAGTCAGCCGCGTCCGAGAACATGGCGTTGATGCCCATCTGTGGAGGGGATTAGGCACATGTAGGGCACATATATAGGGATCAGATCCGCCTTGTGGATGGCTTAACAAACCTTATTCAGAGTGGGCTTCAGGTCGGTGTCGAACTCAAACTTGAACTTGGGCAGGTAGACGGAGACGCTCTGCCACTGCCAGCGATCCTCGAGCAGCTTGAAGTCGACGCCCTTCAGCTGCTGCTCGAGCTGCTGCAGACCTGTGCGCTTGTTGGGCAGGATGAACCACATGGTCATGTTGATGTTCTCGAAGAACAGCTCAATGGCCTTGGCATCGAACTCGGGATAGTCTGCGTAGTAGTACCAGTTGTCGGCGAACATGGTGGGCACCTGGATGGCCTGCTTTTCGCTCAGCCAGAAGTCACGCTCCTTGGTGTCCTCGTCGTTGAAGGGTCGGGCCCAGCGGGCCTTGAAGTAAATGGCGTTGATCAGGGCCACATTCGTGTCCGGCTCCAGTTCATCCACCACATGCTCAATCTTGCCCTGGGTCTTGTCCTTGACCCAGTCGTTGATGCGCCTCAGTGCCTCCTTTTCGTTGTCAAAATTCAGACCCTCCACACCCGAGTCGAAGTATTTCTCGGCTACCTCACGGAAATGGGGCGTCACCTTCAGATTCTCGCGCGTGTAGACCTTGTTGGCAATCTCCAGGACCGTCTTAGACTTGATGTACGAGTGCAGCAGGCGATGGTAGCTCTCGGCTAGGCCATCCTTGCTCTCCTTGGCGGAGACATGCAGCGTCCGCTGCAGCTCCGTTGCGGTACGGCCCTCTGCGCCGTAGTAGGCCAAGCCCAAGGCCAGCTGCACGGATACGGGCGAGATTATGACATTCTCATTCTGGCGATCGGTGGCCAGCGTCTGAAACAGTTCGGTGGCAAATAAGTTGCGCTCCTTGATGGTATTCGCTGCAGCCAGCAGCGGCAGCAGCAGCAGCACTACTGCAAAGCAAAGAACAACTTCAATCAGGGCTGGCCAGAAGGCTGGGCCAACAACTTACTGTGGTTCATTGCGCTTGCGTTGACAACTCAAGACTAAAAGTGAAATGGCCATAGAAGCTGTCATTTATACCTGCGCCAGGAATCTCAATCACCAAGAATAAACAAAGCAGCGATGCAGGCAGCGACGTCGACGCCGACGGCAACGTATGTGCTGCGCATGCTAAGCGGCCAAAGCAAACAAAAGGTGAAGCAAGAACAAAAAGAAAGGTGGCTGGCGCAGGAATAACTGCTGCTGGCAGCTTCTGGACACATTCAGAAATACTGGGAACAGATTGCACACACACACACACACACACTCTCTCTCTCTCTCTCTCTCTCTCTCTGTCTAGTTGAGAGCGCGCGCCCACTTTACACTTGTTGCCCTTTTTCTTTGTTTTTTTTTTTTTAATTTTTTTTTTGCGGATAAACGCGCTTAGCTCCGCGCTTCAACTTGACTTGTCAAATTAAAGCGCGCGCGCTCGCCCTCGTTCACAGTGCCTGCCAAAGGTGCATTAACTTGAAAATGCATGTTTTATGCGTTGCATTCAAATTGTTTATTTTCGTATTTGTTTAGATAATGCGAACATAAACAAAACAGCAGCCAAACCAAACAGTGCATTGCGTAAATTGTTTATCGACTAATGTCGACACACACACAGCAGCACACACACACACGCAAGCAGCGGCATTCCAATTAAACGGAACACGCACACATAAAATTGATGCGTGCAAGTGGAGAAGGCGACTTGGCCTTATCCAAATTTTTATCATTAAAAGGGGAGCCACTGCTGCCGTTGATCTTTCTCTGCCTTGCTTTTTTTTTTTTGCTTTTTTTTGGCAGGTATCAAAGTACCGAAATTTGTTATTTATGCACAGTTTGTGTGAAATGCTAATAAATTTTAATGGAATTTTAAAAACATGCTTTACGGCCGGACTGAAGAAGGTGCAAAGGGAAAGGCAAAGGCAAAGGCGAAGCCAAGCCAAAAAGGCGAACAATTTATGAGGCTGTCACACAAACACAAGCAAAGGGCAGTTCATCTCTGTATAATATGATTAAGTATCATAAATTTGGGCTCGCTTTCGACTACCGTTTGAGTTGGTTTATTTATTTTCCAATTGTTTTATTAATTGTTAGTTAGCTAAACACTTTCAACGACTCAGAGTTGCCCAAGCAGCTCTTGGCCATGGCAATAGAGTGTGCGTGTGTGTGTGTGTTGCGTCCTGGCAACGACCGTAGCTGCCAAAGCTGCTGACCGTTCTGATTGAATGATTTCACTGATCGAGACAAAACATGTTAAAGATCGTGATGTTGTTGTTGCTGTTGGTCCAGCTAAGGAGTCTGTTGTTGTCTTTATAGATACACAACACGGCAGCCAAGCAAAAAAAAAAAAAAGAAAAACAAAAAACAAAAAAGGAATGCCGATAAAAAAAAAGCGTCTTGGGGCTTGGACAGCAGAGTCTGATGCGCGGCAGGTCGACAGGCGACAGGCGTCAGGCAACGAACAAGAGGGCGGTGCATTGCAGGCTGCATGCAACGGCAGCAAAATGCTGCTGATAAAAATAACTTGCAACAAAAAAAAAATTAAAAAAAAAAACCTTAAGAAGAGGAAGAAAAAACAACGCTCTTTGAGCCGTGCGGAAAAGCACAAGAATGATGAGCCAGCACTAACAACAACAACAACAACAACAATAAGTATAAGAAGCAGCAGCCGCAGCAGCAGAAGAGCAACACGAATTATGTGATCGCAGCAGCATCTCTGTCGCTGTGTGGGTTTCGTATCTGTAGCTCTGCGTGCACGTAACCCAAAACCAGTTGATGATAGAGCAAAAATAAAACAAGCCAAACACAAAGAAAGAGAAAGAATAAAGAATGAAGTGAAAGAGTTGGAGACAGTAAAAAAAAAAACAATGACTGCTCGCAAAATAAAAAAAAAAAACCCTTTTTTGCTCTAAGCATAAACAATAAAAATTTTCACATAACTTTGTACAAAATAATTGCAATTTGCATAGCGAAGCCGGGCATCTCTTGAAGATCATCTGTTGCGTGCGCACTCAATGGGAACTGCTTTCAGCGGGGTACTTAGAAATGCGAATTGTCCCACTTAAGCAGCGGGTCAGCTTTCGAGCAGATCGCAGAGATAGCCTTGCGGGAGTGAAAAGAAGAAGCTCTTTTTGGAACTGTCAACTAAATATTAAGAGCAAGTGTAAATGACTCCAAAATAAACATGAACTAGAAAAAGATTCAACATAAATCTAATGCTCAATTGAAGGAAATTTGTCAAAAATTATTATTTAAATCTAAATCATAAAAAAATAAATTTGTACACTTTCTCGATCACTATCTTAGCAGCCTGCGGTCTGCTAAATTAGTATCAAATTTAATTAAAATAATTTTTTTTTTTCAATCAATAGTAGCCAATAAAGGTTTAAAATTTAACAATGCACTATAAGGTTATGGTATTGTTCTTAATAATAAATAAATAAATAATAATACAAAAAATGAAAAACAATGAAATATTATTTTAAATATATATTGTATTTTATATTTATTTGTTTTTATAAATTTTAAATGAAATACAGAATAAAATAAATAAATACACATAAACTTTAAATATTTGAGACCCCTTTCATATCCATATATGTATACTAATATACTAATAAAATAAAAACAGAAAAAAAAATATATATATATCTATATCATGTCAACTGTCTTACCTCATCCTAATTATTATTAAATTTTTTTACTAATTTTCAACCTCAACTGTAAGTCTTATCTCGCTTAAACTTTCTAGTTTGGCCAGCTACAGCATTTAGGCTTTGCTAATTACAATTTTCACTAAACTGCAGGAAAACGCATAAAGAGCTAAATATAAATACATATATATACAGTAATAATTGTATTTTATTATGGAAACTGTTCCACAAGTCTTGCTGATAGTCGATAATTGGCCTAGCTGGGCTTATCATAGTGTTATGGCAATTAGAGACTTGGCTGTGGCCAAGAAATTTATATGCATGTGGCTGCAATTTATTTAAAGACAACTTTCTTAGAGCTTGTTATACAAGCTCTCAATAATTAGCCAATTGGCAATGGATGTGCGGCAATCTAACCGACAGTTTGGCCAGCGCTTGGGCAGTGAAAACGAGCCGAACTTTCGTTCAATTTGAACAGCGCTATTGACGGCAGCGACAACAGCTGCAGTAAATGTAGTTTATGCAAAACCAAAAGAAAAATAAGAAAATATAATCGAAAACTTGCCACGCTTCATGGCTGGGCGGCAAACACGAAGACCGAGGCAAACGCTCAGCCACTTGACCAGGGCTAGAGTGGAGGCTGACAAGCGCAAACAACCAGCAACAACTGCGCGACAACGCGGATGACACGAAACGACACGTCAATCTAGCCGCTGCCCACATGTGGCATGCAACATTGAAACAGGATTTTCCAATTCGAGATGTTGCTGCGACAAATTAAGCTGGAAAAATGCAAGTACAACTGCAGCAGCAGCAGCAGCACCAGCAGCAGCAGCAACCGCCTTGATGCGTTGCCAGAACTTGTCGCGGTTCTCATTAATTAGCACTCAAATAAGTGAGATCGAGAAACCCTTAAACAGGATCTCTTGGCTGCGCCTTTCGGTTTCTACGAAATCGCCAACATCTTCTTCATCTTCTCCCCTTCCTTTGGCATCAAATAAGGCGCAGCAACATGTTGCCCATGCCCGCTGGGACTGACCTGACAGACGCCCAGACGGTTGTCAGTTGATGTGGCTGCTGAGATCTACATGCCAAGTGGGCGCAAGTATCGATCGTCGCATCCAGCTAGACACGCTGCCCAATGCGAGCCTATCTTCGGCCCAAAGCGAATCAATTTGATTGGCTTTTTGGCAAAGCATTTCGATTTGTCTTTGAAGTGATCGCCAGATCGTTGCGATTGTTTATGCACTGAGCGGGTAAAGTTCTGAATGGAGTCTCTCTAATAATGTTTTATTATCAATTTTTTATATTTTATTATTTTTATTATTTATTTACTGAGAGCTTTCAGAATTTGATACTTTAATATTTTGTTTAAATAAAATTTATTTAATTATTATTTGTATTTAATTTTTTTTTAACGTTGCAGCAAAAATAAATTATGATTGATTATAATTTAATTTTTTTTTTGCATAATTAAAAAAAATAATATATTAAAAATATTTCAAGATTTAAATCAATTCTCGAAAACTTATTCCGTGGAAATATTTAAATTGAAATGTCAATCAGAATATTTGATATTTTTTAATCAACTTTTTCTCCAAGTGTAACATCGTTTGATTGATGTCACAACACACACGCACACGCATACGCACACACACACAGCACTAAACTGTCCATCATAAAATGTCAATTAGCTGATTGAAATCAGCGTCAAACGCTATTATTTCAATTTATGGCTTATGGAAAAGTTTCGCAGCCAGAACAGCTGTGGCAGCAACAAATAAACAACAACAAAAACGTAAAGGAAAAGCAAAAGCCATGAGAAGATCAAGATGCTGTTGCTTCTGCTGCTGCGCCTACTTTCTGCTGTGGTTTATGTAACGATCAGCCTTTCTTAAAACGTCTCCCGCTTTGCATTGCAAATGGAAATGTTTGCCAGGCAGCAGCAACAATGGCACACGCGATCAGCTGAAATGCTGGCTGGCCCAAACAAATGATGCTGTTTGCTTCAGAGAAGCCTGAATGTTCCTTTCCGCCGTCCCTCTCTCTATCTGACTCTCCGACCGTTCTGGTTTTTTTGCTGGATCTGCCTGGAATTGCATTGCTGCGTATGCTAATTTTCATGTCAAAACATTGATCAGCAAGAGAAAGAGAGAGACAGAGAAAGGGACAACGGGATGGCAGTGCGAGTGTCAGCTGGAGATCTCAATGTCTTTATTTAAGCTGCCCGCTTGAAAGTAGGCAATATATTTTTATCACAATATTAACTAAATGCGCTTAAAAGTAGGCAACACTTTTGAAGACTTCGCGTATCTAATTTGGATAATTATTTAATTGTGAGCTCAAACGTATGCTACATTTTAAAATCAGATGGATTGCGCTAAATAATGCAACCGCATAATTGTAGCCAATTTTTTTAATCCGAACGCTAATCACCTTAAATTATTAATTATTGTACTGGCAGCATATACAAAAAAAAACTAAAAAAATAATGGTTTTAGAATTTTAAGAAAAATTGAGTTATCCTTTATTTTTAACTAAAATAGTAATCATATTGCCATAATTTAATATTGCCATAATTTAAAAGCTAAAACTAACCTTAAAAATCCTGCATTTATACGAAATTTGGCAACAAAGCTAATATCATAACATCTAGTTGTAAAGGCATGTATTGTATCACAATTTATACCAAGCCGAAGCATTAAAGCAACAACTGCAGCAGAATCTGCCTTTATCCTGCCGCATGTCCTGCACATCGAGACAGGCAATTTGTCAAGCACTCAACCTGCGCCTAAAATTGAACTGTCAGTTCCAATTTTTTTCAACACTCGCCGATAAATTTATTGATGTATGCCAATAGGCAGTGCTTTGGGCGCGAGTTTAGAAGGATTTTTTGTGGGCGTGTGAACGTCAGCAGCAGGCAAACAGGCCAGGAGGAGAGGGCAGCCAACCGCCCACAGTAGATATATATGCAAATGGAATGAAACAAAAGCCGCTCTACGATGCGCACATGTGTGCGTTTTAAAAGCGGATTTCCAAAAGTTGTTTTTTACGAGCTTAGTTTGCGGAAGGGCGAGCGAGCAAGGAGGCACCACGAAATTTATTGTGCGACACGCCCGCGAAAATAGTTTTAGAGAGTGCGTTTTATAGCCTCGCTCTAACTGTCACAGTTGCTGTTGTTCTTGTCGGCCCGCGAAAATGTGTTAATGTGTGAGATTCGCTTGGCGACTTTTTGCGCCTGACGTCACAGGCGGCAAGTTGCCGCCTGAAAGTATGCAGCGAAAAATGTGCTGCCTCGGTCGGTGAGCAGCTGCCTAGTCCACTCACACACACACGCACACAGTCACACGCTGGGCCAACAATTGCAAAGTGTAAAATGTGTTAAGCCAACTGAAATGGGATAAAAAACAAGAACTTGAGCGCTTCTGCCCCAGCTGCCTCCAACCTCCACTTGAAGCTTAGCAACTTTTGTTGCTGCTCTGCGACTTAGTTTTGCTTTGATGGATGTAAAGCCCCATTGTGCATGTGTGCGTACGAGTGTGAGTGTGTGCGAGTGTATGTGTGTGTGGCTATGTTTTCTTGTTGGATTTATTTGTGGAAACACAAAGATTTTTTAATGGCATCTTTTGTAGCTATTTTTTATGCCACAGCCAAAGCCCCAAACCCATTTCATAAGTGCACGCATGTGTGTGTGTGTGTGTGTGTGTATTGATATGGGTGCCGGCGAGGGTGGCTTGAAAACTCTTTTAAGCACAAATAAACTTGGCACATTGTTGCCCTTTCATACGTCGGCCACCCCGCTGGCCAGATCGGGGTTTGCGCACTCAAGCAAGGTGTTTGCCTGTTAAATTATATAACAATGCAATGAACTGTAAAATACGCAGCTAAGTGCTGCTGCTTAGTGCGCAGCTCTTCAAAATGGAGTCGCCGACAAAGCTGCCAATGGAAAATGCCATAAATGGACAGAGGTTCGCCCCAAAACCCTGTGCCAACCCCTCACAGCTCTCGCTCACCCACACATGCACAGCACACAAGTGTGTGTTAGAGTGGGCTAAGTGGGCGGCTGCCACAAAGACATTTTATAGCTTAATCATGGCACAGGTGAAAGGTGCTGGCAACTTGTTAGAAACTACGAATGCGAGGAGGAGCACAAGGGCTGCTGGGTACAGTCAAGCCACGCAAAAAGGGATTACAAAGTAACGAAATAAATAATTGATTCCCTTTAAGTAATAAATACACGTTTTTCAATTTCAAGAAAAACTTTAAACTTTTCATACATTAATATATATCATAATTTAATTTGCTACAGGATATTTCGCTTGACAAACATGTCAAGTTTCCCCTCAATTTAACCCGTCAAGCTAGCCAGCTATCTGGCTAATGTCAAGGTCGGCCACACCCTATGCGAACTACGAAAAATTTCCAAAAAACACGCCACAAAATTGTGTTAAATAATGAAAAACTAAATTTCGCATTTAGATAAAAGAAAATGTGAAAATTATGCGCGACCTGCGCCTAATTTACAAAACAAACAGCAAAGCATAAACCAACGCACACACACACACACACACGCACACACACAAGTGGCGTAAATGTGGGCTAAATATGAATTACCGAGAAAATAGTGCACAGTTAATTAAAACATAATGAGCATTTAGCATGGCAGCCTAAAAATCAATTAAAACAGCGAACGAGAGCGAAAGTGAGTGTGTGTGAGAGTGTGCGTGTGTGTGTGTGTGTGTGTGTTTCTGTCAATGTATTGCTCTATGTGTGCGTGCTGCCATTAAAAGTAGCTCACACTCCATACGAGTCTTAACAGCAAAAGCTTTAATGTGTATAAGAAAAAAAAAAACAAAAATATAGCCGAATATTTAATACACTTTTTCTGATTATATATAAATTTTTCAAATAATTTTATAAATTCTTAAAGATTGTATTCTCTTGATGTTAAAATTAGATTATGTTAAAAAATATCTCTTGTATATATATATTTTGTATATCCAGCTGGATCTCATCATCAATCTCAGCTGTAACATCTTCTTCATCAAATTGAAGCTACCCGCTGCTGTTATCACCAAGAAGCCAAACAGCCGCAATTTGAATTCAAATCGAAATGAAATGACTTTACTTAGATCTACTTATGTGACCCTCATGCGAGGGTAGCTAGACCCCAGACCAGCTCTTGCCGACAGCCCCGCCCACTTTCTGTTGCTCCACCAACCTCCCTTTAATTTAAAGATTACTTTTTTCGCTACTGCTGCTGCTGTTGCTGAGCTTTGCGCTCCCTCCGTGCTTTACTGTTTGCGTTCAATTGTTTTTATCAGTTTACATTTAAAAACAAAGCAAAAAAAAAAAACAAAATACGACAAACAAATAAAAGTCTTGATGGAGTTTTTTTTTGGCAAATGCTCGCAGAGATTTAGCTGTGATTTAGCCAGCAATCGTTGGGAAAACACATAAACTTTTTGCCTCCTTGCTTTCAGTTTTATTGGCGTTCCATGGACGAGCTGAAAGGGTGGAAAGGGCAACTGGAGCTTTGTTTGTATTTCTATTGCTTCGATTTGTTTCGGCAGCGGCTTAGGCTAAGGCAAGTGCAAAGCTTCGATATAATTGAAACTTTGCTCATTAAATCTCTGATGAAAATTGAAATTGTAAAGTGAGCCGAAAAGTTTAGATGAGGTTAGAATCGGAGATGTATAGATATCATTCTATAGAAAATCACGAACAGAGAATAGAGAATAGAATATAATAGAATAGCATAGAGAGTAGAGAATGGAGAATAGGGAATAAAAATAGAGTATAGAGAATATAAATGGAAATGTCGAATATCGATAGTTATCGATATCGATTCGATGGAGAAAGGAGAATGGAGAATGGATAATTGAGAGCATAAAGAATATATTATATAATATAATTGGGATAGATAATATCGATAGTTATCGATATCGACTAGCTTAAATTTGGGGTTTTGAAAGAAAAGAAAAAGTTTAAGCCTGCAAATTGATTCTCTGCCTTCTCCATCCACTCTCCTCTATTCTATTATATTATATAGATATCAAATATATAAACAACTATCATTTTCTATGGAAACATATCGATTTCCTCTATTTGCAGGCACTTTGCATATTTAGCCTCCACTTAAGCCGGCTGCACATACGTCTGAGCACATCATATTTATTATTTTTGACAGCAGACAGAAGCTGTGGCTCCATTACTCATCCGGCGCAGCTCCTTAGGGCTGCCAAGTGCGTTGATGTTTGCATTTGCCCAAGTGTGCTGCGCTGTGCGTCTGCAGCAATGAAATATAACGAATCATGTCACAGGACGAGACGAGCTGAAACCTGCGGCTGCCTGTCAGAAACATCTGAGGTGCGCACAGCTCTCGCTTTCGTCCCGGCACAGCTGTCAATGGGCACGGGTATGAGGTGAAAGCCCTCTTCAAAGTAGACAATGATAATGATTGTTGAGCGAGAGCGAGCGAGCGAGCGAGAGAGGGAGAGAGAGAGAGAAAGTAGCGCTCGTCTAACTGTTAGTCTAACATTTGGCCGTGCGCATTCTGACAAATAAGACAATTTGTCATTTGATGCAGAAGCGACACGCGCTGCGTGGCAAGAAAACGTCGAGCAGCAGGGGCGGCGGCGGCGGTAGTCGCTGACAATGGCAAACAACTAGTCTGGGACTCATGTGTTGATTGGCAAAGCTGGGCGCAGCTGTTGCAAAAAAAGCAATAAGCAACAACAATAAGGACCATGCAAATTGCTGTGAGCTCCCTTTAAAGCGGCTTTAATGGCTGCCCAAATAGCTGCAGGCTGGCTGCCATTGTGCAATGGCTGGCCACAAAAGGCGATTATGCATAACGCACAAGGACCGACCCGACAGAAGCGCGCGCTGCATAATTATAAAATTCAGGAAAGGCGCACACACACACATATACGCACTCATAAAGTGGCAACATATAAAAATGTAATGGCATTTAAGTGGCCGTCGGCGTCGCCTTTTTATTTGGCCCCGCCCCAGAGCGCAAGTAGCAAGGCGCAATTAATATTATGGCGTGGCAGCAAAAGTTGATGTGCCGCAAGTTCCACCTGCCCGACTGAAGTTGAGATTTGCTCGAGTGTGGGGAGGTTGGCCAGGAAGCACTTAGCGTCGCAACATGCGAAATGAAAAATTGTGCTGCCTGCTTTTTGGGGGCAGCGGAGCCATTGAACTTGGGGCAGGCAACAACAAACAAAACAGAAAAAAAAAAATACTGAAATGAAATGTCGCATAAATAATGAAAAAATGCTTAAAATTCATAAGTGCTGGCCATAACTCACAACCTGCTGGCCTCCTGCCCTCCTTCCATGCCCAATTTACCGTGTCCAACCAAATTGCCTTTGTTCGACTCTAAACTGTTATCAGAGCGAACATTTATCAAAGCTGCATATAAATTATAGAGTAAATATAATATACACACATATATAAATATATATATATATATATATATATATATATAAGTGTGTATATATATCAAGGCATATATATATATATATATCGCCTGCATATGGCAGACAGCGACATTCTAATTGAGCTAATTCGCTTGCCAAACTTTAGGTTCAGCTTTAGCGAAAGCTGCGAATTTTCCAAGCTTATGCAAATAAATATGCGAAATGTACGTGACCAAGTGCGTAATATGCAAAAAGTTGAGCAGCGACAAACAGCAGCTTCAGCTTGAAAGCGGCAACAGCAGCGCAGCAGCTTCAAGTCGTCATTACGCTCGGCGAATTTCAAATGAATGTCAGCCAAAGGACACCCGCGCACACACACATACGCACACACACACACACACACACACAGTCAACTTGCGCACGACATGTACAATGCTTGTGAGACAAGGCAAATAGCGTGGAGTATGACTGTCATGTAGGCGACAGCATTTGAATACCTAAACAGGCTACAGATGGGCGCGTGACACGAGTTAGTTGTGATGCTGCACTACAGCTTGAATATGACTTTAAGAGATAGATAATTTGACTATACGTAGTACTAAGAGAGTGAGTATCCGTATTTACCGTACTCTGTTACACTATCCGTACTGCTGCTATTATCGTACTATGCGTACTAATCCATTCTATCCGTATTATCCTATGCGTACTATTCCTCGATATCAGATCTAGCCCGTACTATCTCTTACTATTCACTTTATCCTATACTATACGTAATATCCCGTAATATGCCATACTATTCGTGCTATTGTTTATTATCCGTACCATCAATTCTGTAGTATCTCGTACTATCCGTGTCATCAATTACTATTCGTACTATCCCGTCCTATCCCATACTATTTATCTTTACCATTCCAGACTATACGGATAATCGCCCTATCCCTTACTATACGTTCTATCCGTACTATACCGTACTATCCCCTACTATCCACAATTTCTCCCCTTATCCGTATTATAGCTTAGTATCGTACCATCCCTTATCCGAATTATCCTTTCCCCTCCACACACACTCCCTTACTATCGTACTATTTCTTATCCGCATTATCCCGTACTATTCACACTATCCCGTGCATTTTAAGACCCAACTCAACTCTTTCTTTAATACTCATTCGATCACTTTTACATCTTACCAACCCTCACTATTCTCACTTTCTTCTACAACAATTCAAATAAAACACGAGCACGAGGTGCGCTCAGCTCTCAACTCTAAATGCGAGACAAACAAGCAAGGAAGGCGACCACGCCCACGCTTGGCACCTCCTTGCCCCTCCCTCGCCCTAACACAGTCGTTCGCTCTGTTTGTCTGGCAAAAGTAAAAGTTTTGGCATTTAATTTCACAATTTATTTTAATTTGCAGCAAGTGAGTGACTGGCTTATGCCACATGCCAAGCGGCTGGTGGCTTGAGCCGCGTGCCACGCTGCTGCCGTCCTTCAATTAGCGAGAAGCGTGAAGACTGCTGCAAAATAATGTTGCATGCAATTAGGCGACGCATTCAGCAAAATGGCAACTGAGGCTGGATGCGAGCTCGGAAGTGGCCAACGCTTGAGGACGATTCCCAAGCGATGCATGCATCATCGTGGTGGCAAATGCAAAAGTCGCGTCCCAGGCGCAACACGGTGCGTATGATTGATGGTTGCTCTAAATGTCTCTGTGTGCGTGCGTGTGCGTGTGTGTGTGTGTGTGTGAGCGCCTCTTGTGCCGCAGACGCCGCAAATGTAATTTGTGCGACTCTTTGGGGAACTGTCGCCGACTTTGACTGATGACAAACTTTGCATAGTTCTCTAGATTAAAGCAGGGAAAGTTAAAGCCAGTCGTGGCGAGTCGCCTCGCCGGACGGCATCGATCTTCATTTTGCACAGAATTCAATCAAGTTTTTCCATTTGGCTGGCAAATTGAAAACATATGTTTCCGCACACATATAAAGCAAGCATTTGCCTCGTACAAAGTTAAAACAAACGCTGCCATAAAACAAACAGACTTGAGGCAGAGCAGCTGGCAAACACGGAAAGAAAAGCTACTTAAAAATGTTGCACACGTACAGCCAATTGTGAGCTGGCCAAGACAGCGCGTACACACACACACACACACATGCTGAGAGTCAACAACTTTGCCGACAACGTCGCCAAATTCCCCAGAGCCGAAACTGAAGGCAACTTCATTGGGCGGGCTCCTTGTCATCATCATCATCGTTATCATCGCTTAGCTTCATCATGATGATAATGATGAGTTTCATCAGGAGCTACATGTCTGAGGCTCTGCTCTGCCTGCCTTCACACACACACACACACACACACACACAAGGCGCCAAGCACTACTAAATTTCACGCAATCACGACTCCATACACACACAGAGAGAGTCCTGTATGGTCTGTGTGTTTGCTGACAGCCTAATAAAATATTTAGTTGGTGCTCATTGACAAGTTTGCAGACACTGACAAGGTCCTTCGACTGAGTCGTCTTCCTCTTTAAGTTGGCAGTGGCTTTGCGGTCTCTTTATGCCCGTGTCTGACATTTGTGGCAGGTGTCATTCACTCGCTTAGCTAATCATTTACATGCAGCCAGGATAACAGCATATAAGCTGTTGTTGTTTGCCTTTTATGCCTCCGACATCAATTCTATTAAACGCTCATAAAAAAGCCGGCATTCGCGGCAATCATGAAATATGCAAAACCAATATTTAAAAGGCCATCAAATCAAACAAAGTGCAACAATGTGTGTGTGGGTCAAATAAATGTGCCCAAGCTCACGCTTAGCATCCCTTTTGTTATATGTGTTAGTATAAACAACGTTTAATATCTCATCAAGTGTTACGCTTTACGACTACTTAAAAACACATAAAAAATGCCAAACAAAATCAACGCTGAAAGCCATAAATTCTTGTGCATAGAAATGAAAAACCAGTGAAGCGAAGTTTGGGCCACGACTAGCAGCAGAAACAGGACGAGGGCCAGAAAAACCGAAAGCAAATCGTAAAAGCGAAACGGAAAAAGCAGCAGCAGCAACCGCATCCCTCAGACAGCGAGCAGATTTAATGATGCAGCATGATTTGCGCATAAAAAAAGGAAGATATATATATACATATATATATATATATATATATATATATATATATATACATGAGAGAGCGAGAAAAAGAAAGGACTCTGAGTTGGCAACTGACAGCCATTGGCAACTGGTCGCTGCTCCGCTTTGATAAACTGCACTCACATACACATACGCTTACACGCTCTCTCCTCCTACGTGAAAGGCTCTGGCAACAGCAACTGCGTGTCAAAATGAAAGTTAAGCGAGAAAGGGTGAATAACCTTAAGTTCATATAGATACAAATGCACTCGGAAAAATAAAGCAACGCCATAATTTCGTTGTTTTTATTGCCACAGTCAACAGTTGCAGCGCTGTGCTCGCATAAAAATGTTAATATATGCTTAATTATGTGAATTAACAGCACTGTCAACTAACAGAAAATGTAAGCGAGCATTCAAATAGCTTCTTAACATTGAATAGCAAAGAACATTGCATAAAGAGTGAGTGAGAGCACATTAGCTGAAAAGAGAGCGAGTTAACTTGAGAGCAAGAACAATTGAAGACAAATCAAATACTGTTATGTTTTCGTTGTTTCTAGGCGCACACGAAACCAAATTAAATATCTGCTATCTTTTTCTGTTTTTTTGCAGCGCTTATCGATAGCTATTGCGCTCTTCACTCTTTACTAACTAGATCTAAATAAAAGATAAGAGCCCAACAATAACGCGTACTCATCGACTATTATTGTTTTGTTTTTGTACACAAGCGCCGTTATGTCTCACAGTTTTGTCGACATTAACTGCTGCATACATGTGTATGTATATATATTCTGTTTCAATTTACGCACTTACGATTTAGACACATTTGTTACAATTAACTTATACTTATAATTTAATATATTTTTTAACATATAATGCACTTATGTTAAATAGTTACACAATTATTTTAGGCACACTTCTTTTAACTATTTATTAAATAAATAAATACGCGTTAATTAGACATGCGAATGCGCGCAGACCCGAAATCTCAGTGATCCACGTTCTCTGTACAAACTCTGTTAATGCTAACAGCATATGAGCAACTGGAGCTGTTAATATAAATATCAAACACAGCCATTAACATTTCGGTGGGGAATAGTGGAATGGAACACTCTATACTGGCAGAAAAATTTGATGAAATGAATCCATTAAAAATTCGTTTCAACACAACATTTCAGATCCATATATATTTTAATATTGCAATGCATCGAACACCAAATAGACAACGAATATCTTATAAATTCTCTGTGAAGGTAAAGTAC